>NMRA01000231.1:24350-167560 GCA_002633005.1 Phoronis australis | reverse complement strand
CCCCCCTCCCGACCTCCCCCCATTCGGTGCTATGCGCATCTACAATCGTGGTTCAGTTTGCGCAAATGTTTACAGCCGGACAAAAATGTTGGGCCCCCCCCTTGTGATATCCTAGATCCGCCACTGAAAAATGACCATTAGTTGGCACAGAATATGTAAATTGAACCCATCCAAAAATGGGAAGGTATCGCCTCTCAAAACTGTTTGCTAAAGTTCATGAAAATCCATCAAAGAACTCCAAAGATACCAGCTGGGCAAATAGAAAAAACGGCGATTAGGAACCACAGCGGTAGTAAAATCTGTCCAACTTCTGTCAAGTTAACAGGGGTTTAGGAGATAGAATTGCCACTAGGGAGCACAGCTGTAGTTGGACTGATCTGAAACTCAAAGTCACGTGTTGCCATCTCCATAGGGACACATCTGCTAAATTTCACAAAAATCTTGCAAAGGGTACAAGAGATGCAGCCGTGGACGCAAAAAAAAAACTGCCACTACAGAGTACAGCTGCAGTAGTTGGATACATCCAAAGGGCGTCCTTATAAATTGTCAACTTCATATGAATACACTAGGCAAATTAATAAAGATCCTGCAAAGGGTTTGGGAGATACAATCATAGACGCAAAAAATACCACTAGGAGGCACCACTGAATGGTCCAAAAATTATCATCAGCCATTCTCTTCACAGAGGAAACATAAACGCCAATTTTCAAAATCATTCTTAGAGTGGTTTGGTTGACAGAGGGGCGAACGACAAAAACAGACTAGAAAATAGTAAAAAATGGCCACTAGATGGTGCAAAATACATCGAATCCAACCGAATACAGAACATGTCATTGTTTCTTTCATAGAAAGCTATTTACCAAAATCCGCAAAGATCTGTCACAGAACTTCAAAGAAACAGACGAAAACGGAAAAAATGAAATTGTCACTAGGGGGCACAGCATTCGTCAGATCTGTCCAAAAGTCGTCGCCAGCCGTTGTCAACATCATCTAAATATACTTGCCAAGTTTCATAAAGACCCTGCATTGGGTTTAGGAGACACAGGTATTGGTGCAAACAACTGTCACTAGGAGCCCCAACAGTAGTCAAACTTGTTAGAAAATCATCACCAGTCGTCTTACAGTTAGGAACATATATGCCAATTTTTACAAACATCCTTGGTTTGGTTGATAGCAGGGAGAGCCCCAAAAAAACAAAAACAGTAAGAATGACCACAAAGCGGCACAAAATACCTTCAATCTATAAGAAAATGGGAAGGTAGCGTCATCTTACTAATAGATAAAATTACCTATTTGAGAAATTTTACAACAATCCCATGAGGACCTATGAGGTAAATGTGAAAAACTAAAATTGCCAACAGGGGGCACACTGAGAGTTGCATCCGTCCAAAAATTCGCTCACGCCGTCCCATCCATGAATGAAACATGTGCAAAATTGCGTACTTCAAAGGGATTTGGAGACGGAGGAACAGGGATGACGGCATAATGAGCCCACATATAAATATGTGGGTGCATAAAAATGAATGTGCAAAAATCCCACAATGCACCACTGGAAGCACAGTAAGAAGGAAAACAATATAAAATTCCCAAACAAATGTCGCCACTAGTAGCAAGAAACCGACTTAAGTTCATTTCTGACTTAAGTCTAAGATTTGTCTCAAGTTCCAAATTTTGAAACTTCCACATCTGGTAACTTTAATAGTCAAAATTAAGACAAAACTTTTTAAAGTCAATTTTAAGATCTCTTCCTTGAAATGGGCTTGAGACAAATTTAAGTTCTATTTCAAAATTGGCTGAAGTTTAAGATTTGTCTTAGCTAAGTCAGCTTTCTTGAAATGGGTTCCAGGACTTGAAACAACCGGTTATTCCAACACACTAAACATTGCAATTTTGATGAAAAAATATGGATCAGAAACACTTCCCAACACCTCATTTCTGCAACATTTCTACACTCCTTAGAGTTTAACCCAATTGGAGACTTTGTAACTAGTTTTAGGAAACCAAAAAAAACTGAGTTTGAAATAAATGCAAAAATGCATCAAACTGTTGTGAAAAATGGGACGTAAATCGACAAGAATGACATATTTTACTTTGTCTTATAAAGGTCGACTACTTTGCAGCACATAGTAATATGATAAACATTGTTGATTACATCTACTGTATAAAATATGTGGAGCGAAGTAAAATTTTCTTGAACGTTATATTTCTGGAAATTTAATAAAACAAAATTCCATTATTTTTCCGCCATAGTGCAGTACATCAAATAATTTTTGCCACACATTATTGGTACACATGACAGAACAAAAGGTGGCAGCACTCACCAGACCAGAGACGAGCAGGTGTGACAGGATTACTACCACAAAACTTATGTACTTCTTGTTGTCCAGTGCATAGAAGAAGACGACACCCCAGAAGGTGTGTAGAAAGATGAAACACAGCGTCAGTAAAGCTGCAATTCAAATGTCAAATTATAAAACCCATGTATCGATATTGCAAACATGAACATTCAATAGGCAACGAAACCATGGTTTTGGTCAAGATTCAAATGTTTTAAGATTGTTTGTACAGTTATGTAGCTACTTGCAGACAGGTCATAAAAGTGCTATATATGACAGCACCCAAGCATAAGTGGAACATTTCAAAAACATGAATCAGACCATCCATTTCAGTGATCTGATGTTCTGAAATTAGCCACCAAATTTGGACGATTTTCAATGGGGGATAGCTTCAGTTGTTAAGGCAACATGGCTGTGAGGGAAATTCGATGCGATAAACCAATTTCAAAGGTTATGAATATAATGATACGGCCTTGAAAGACCAAATACACCCGATGATTGTAAAGATATTTTTATGAAAAAAATTAAATTAATGGGAATTCAAAAAAATGCGGCTTCAAAAAATTGATAAATCATAATCACTCCCGTAGTTACGTCAAAGTTAATACCATCAACAACCTTCTTAAAGTTTGCCAAATAATTTTTAAAAATGAATTGCGTTAAAATGACTCCACTTGTTTTAAAACTGCCATGGCTTATTATGGAAGGCCAAAACATGACAAACTTTTATCATAGTCTGCACAATCTTTGGACAAAACAAAACTCTTGAGAGTAATAAGCAGGTATGGGCCAAAAAAGCCAAGCATAATTGGTTCTCATCTGCACTTGACTGATGTTGAGACCTGTGCAACACTGTTTCCATGGTAACAACCATCTGAGACCATTATTACGCTAGCTACCTGAGACGATGAAGAACTCTTGCGGGTCATCATTGATTCCCATACTGCCAGGTCCTGACATGTCCGCCAAAACGTTGATGAGAGAAAAGATGCCGGCAATAAGGCCATAGCCAAAGCCTGAAACTGAAATAAAGAAATTTGATTTAGAAGCAGGTGGTTTATGAAACATTTTAAGTACAGTATACCTTAAAAACGACAAGACCTGATGACCAAGCAGAATTCCCGGCCAGGAGGTATGACTGCATGGGGAACTTCAAGATCAGTGTTGCTGGTGGAGGACATGACCTTTCCACAGAGAGCGCAAACGATTGTAAACTAACAGCCATTGTGAAAATCAACGACAGCAGACGTTACACGATTGATAGAGATCACTGCAATTTGTAACATTTCAAAAAAACACAATTAAAAGTAATTAGTTTATTCATGAATACGTCTAAACTGATAGCATTTATCTAATGCCAACTGCCAAGTAAACAAGATGACTGCCTACATGACACTTTCTGGATTGCGGATTAGAGGACCCATACCCCATAAATCAATGGTGTGGCAGGTGAATGTATCGATCTTTGCTGTTCAAAAAAATCTCAATGGAATTTTGTTCAATTGTCTTTAGCATGCACTGTACTTATTGTAGAATATCACAACAAAAAGGATTTCAGGTATTTTCTGACATATAACCAATGTCAGTACATCAGACCAAAATGCCAGGAAGATGGTGTGCCACCTTTTGGCGGCTGAAGTTAAAGAACAATGTATATAAGCATGGGATTATGGGTTCAATTCCTTGACTTGACAAACTATAATTATGCATTATCAACAAGACCTTTGACAGGATATTTTTTAAAAGTCTTTATAAAAGTCAACCTTTATTGAAAATGGTAGCAGCATAAGAGGAAGATGCAAGTCTGCATATTAAGCGAAATGTCTACAAAACTATAGATTTCAACTCAGTAAATGATTTTTTCTGAAAGTAGAAAGCCCGTAGAATTTGCTTTTGACTTTCTACCAATGTGCAAATAACTGAGTCATGTAACAAATGTCTTTTCAGTAAAAGTTAACAAAAAAGAAAGGTACACCTCAACTTAAATTTACAGTGTGACAGACAAGCCATATTTCTAAATAAAAAAATAACCAGAGAGTTTACTTGCAAAACTAAAACAGCACAACATTTAAGAAAGGCAGTGTCAGTGACAGGCCACTTTGCTGCATGCTCCTAACATCCACTATTTTATACCTTACTTTAATAATATCCTCATTTTAAGTGTGTATGTCTGTCTGTTTGCACCAGTTTTTCACACCATTAAATTGTACTGCATTTTAATATTTTTTCTGGTCTAACGACATTAACATTAAAGTGACATTATTGTTGTGCATTTGAAATCAGCCTCAAGATGGATTTGAACCCACAGGTTTTGCTGTTTTATAGATCTGGTCAAAGCTAATAACTTCAAGAAATGTATTGATTTAACAGAAAACCAATTCTTAAAACACGTTTTTCATCCCTTAATCTAATCAGTTCCCATTAAACAAATCAATCAAACAATCAATGAAAAAAACCAAAGGCGAGTTTTAAGCAAGTTCAATATTTCACTACGCATGTTGTGTTTCCTAGAAAACTAGCAGTACAGTTCAGTTCACAAATATTTTGCTGAACAAGCCCTGTTTGGACATCAAGTGGACGGATGCGGGACAGCCGCACCCCACTTCGGAGTCTGCCTCATTGCCGAATGTTCTACAAAATATTCATGAGTTGTACTGCAAATATTGAATATACATGAACAAGCAGGTTACCAAAGGCCAGTGTTGACTTTGTGTGCACAATAGTTGGTCCCTGTTGTCCAGCTTGACCTATCTTTTCAAGGCTCTCTCCAGCTTTCCTAAAAATGAAAACAGAGATCATCAACTAGGAAAAATGTCCCAAATGCATTTGCAAATTCAATTTGACATCTTTGTCACTTTGGTGGACCTGCACTGACCTATGATAAAGCCAACATAACTAATTGACAAATATTTCTTTACATACCCTCTCAAATGATCATACTATGTACCAAAACATAGTATTGGCACTTAATCCATTTTCGTAAATACTCTTATCTTGGTCCATGCCCTTTATCTAATAATAATGCGTTTTTAAAGAAATCTTTTTATAAATTGTGCTGCACAAAAGTCACCCAGCACAAAGTTAGGTCACCCAGTTTTTTTTTTTAAATAGCACACTTTTTGGGACTCATAAGTCCCATTTTGAGTTGGCACAGCAGACAAACTTTCTGCCAAGTGTAGAACAAAAATAGTGCGTTTATTAGGCAGATGGCGCCCCCTCTTGGCTTAGTTTTATAAAAGTGAGAATTCTTTAGCTATCTAATCTTACAAAGAGAATGTACTTTTCACATTCCAAGAAATTCCTCGCAATGCAAACGATACGTCAATTGTGACCTATGCATCACTATACACAAACACTGGCCTAAATTCTAAAACCTGTCCAAGGACTCTGGATTCAAACTGTGGCTGAGGGCGGGCGTGGTGCATATTTGAACACTCTTTGATCAAGTTTGAGTGACATGGTTAGCAGGAAAAGTTGCACGCGATTTCAACTCAAACGCTGACGTTGTGGCGAACAAATGTGTGTTCAGAATGTGGCGAGTCAGTTCTTGTATTTTAGATATGAGGCAAAGTAAAATATATAAGTTTATCGATTCCGCCTGGCCCTAAAAATTTGCTGCACTGATACTTTTTATGTGGCGCACAGAGCACAGAACATCGGCAGCTTCTTGATTCCTGTGTCAAGGCACTGTTAGCCAATGAAAATATCATTGCTGCTCTGGAAAACATATGTCAATCAGGCAGTTTCACGTGACCTCGCCATGCCTGTAAATCTTTGGAGTGAGTAAACAAGGGTTTTCAAACTTGCAATGAAAGACGGATTCTTTAAGGAAATAAACTTGTTTTGGCACAGAACGAGTTTGTGGCAGCCCGTGGTATAAGTGCCATTTCTAACAATGCGACTGTGTTAAGAAATCGCTTACTAAGATGTGACGTCATTGATTCAGACACAATGACTAGTGAGACTCAAAATGTTGTTTTTCTACATATAAATTTCATAGAAAATGGGAAATTAAAAGTGAACTTTTCTGTCCTATTGGATTCTAATTTTTTAAGAAATTACCACAAATGTTGGCTACTTACTTTAGTAGGAGGTAGAACAAAAATCTGAACAGCTCCTGAATGAGCACAGACAGCATGACTCCGATGGGTAATATTACTTCTGTGGTACTTGTAGATAACTTCATAGGCAGCCATATTAACGACGAGATGAGGATAGACAACATCCAGAAGAAGGCACTGAAATCACAAAAAGAATACACTACACTGGCACGCTGACAGTGTCTGCAGTCACAGCAGAGCTAGGATATTCATCGAGACAATCAGTAGCTACACTGCACTAAGTGGGTTATGAGAAAGATAATGAAGAATTTTAAGAGTCACAGTTTTAACAAGTGCGAAGACAATCAGAACATTTGTTTTCAGAAGAAAACGGTTTTTGGAATGCTTTGTACTTGCACTCATTAGGCTTCATTTGCCAGATTTAAAATTTTGCCTATCCCAACTTGAGAATCGAGTCCACGATCTTCCGAACATTAAGCCGACACGCTGTCCACCGAACTATCAAGGCCATACAGGGAACAAATGATGAACTTCACTTAATGTTAGCATGGCTGCTGAATCCTGTCACTCAAACTGGCAAGTGAACCTTATGTAATTAGGCAAAAAGTGTGGTGCTTTTCAGGAACAATGTTTGTGATTGGTTACTTTCACGTTGTAAACAAATCACCCATTGGTTGATGAAGTGATAGTACATTTATGTTTCATCCTGAACATGTACAGAATTATGAGAATCTCTTTGAGAACAATTGGGAGCATCCTTCTCGTTTAGAAAAAATATGAAAGTAATATGCAGTGTATAGAATTAAAGATGGCACAAATCACCTTTCTATTGATAAAAGAGTAACTTTTGACCTTGGATACTCCTAGTCTTAAAAATTTTCTTACTTGGAGTCTGTTTATAAAGAACTGACAGTTTGTTGTTGCTTTCGAACACGCGTGGTGCCTAAAATCTCCAAATGAGACATTCAGACACTGATAGGGCCCTCATGATCTCAAGCAATGGAAAACTGTCAGACAAGATCTTCTCAAGTCCAATCGCCTGCTTCATGAAAAGAGATTTGAAGTCACTTTCAAACATCTTCTTCTGAAAATTCACTCACAATTTCGCAAAGAGCAAGAATACACCCCCAAAATTAATAATCGATCCTAGACAACTTTTATACAAACTATAACTAACTGCTTTGAGCTGTAAACAATATTAACGAAGGAGTGCAATATTAAGTTTCTTATGTCAGCCTTAAGTCACTTTTCATTAACAGGCCCCTGAAATTACAAGCAACAAGGTCAAGTAGGTTAATAATGGTCAGTGTCCACAGACATAAAAAGATTTTCTTATTCACCAGATAGTTTTTTTGACAAAAGCAAGGGCACTGTTGTATAAACGTTACACGCAGGATATCAAACATGATGTTTCACATTCAGATTTGTTGTTGAGCATTGCATTTTTCATCGCAACTGGAATACACAGGAAAAATTTTGAAGTTTCATGCAGCCCAGTAAACTTGCCGGAAAAGTTTAATTTTTGATGATGTAAAAGCACATTGCTCAATAATAGCAATGGGACGTGTGTTAATACAACATCATTGTTGCTATCCAGGAGAAAGGTGTTTGTGTGCTTTCTGAGAGGAGACTTTTACGAGCAAAGCGGAAGTTCTCCCCTATCCAACCTTCCCAGCAGCTCCGTCTCAATTAGCCAATAGTAATGTTTTGTACTGTTTCCTGTGTGAGTTACAAGTGATTCAAACCTTGAGGGATTTTTAATAGTTTGAGGTACATTTTTAGGCCTGAAAAGGGAAGTTTCATGTGCCTTTAAAAATATTTCAGAGAGAATGGGTTCGATATTCCGTTCCAAAATCAAGGCGTTGAAGGCCCTGCTATCCAATATATAATCGGGTCCAGGTTTACAGCAGCTTTACTTTTTAAATCAACAGTTTAGCAGAAAATATTTCTGTTTTAAATTATACCAACAATTCATTCAAAACCTTACCTAGCCATACACACTATGATCTTTACAGGATCATGAGCAACTGTAAAGAAGAACATAAAGAATGCTGGTCCAAATGCTGTGAACGCACAGCCAAATAATTCCATTGCAGTCATTTTCACGAGGAAGTCAGGCCTTCACAGATGTATATAACCTGAAAAAACAAAGGTACGGTACTTTTCTTGCTCTGACTGCTTCGTGTGGTCATTTTGAAAGTCTGTGGCAGGAACACTCTCATTTCCAAGTAATATTTAGGTCACTTGATCCCTTGTTGTGTACATGAAGTTTTACTAGACACTTAAAATTCATCACTGTGCTGTTTTCTATGTTTATTCCAATAGAAAACAAAAAAGGATGATCTCACTACAAATGGAGGTCTGAATTTCCCTTTCAACTTCTGGTATGATGAGAGGAAATCCGAACACCAAGTTTTTAGCCTTTCTTGATGCCTCTTTGAGAGTTTTTCATGCTCAAGTGATAACCATTCTGCAGCAAAAGGTCAATTCACAACTAAAATTTTCAAGAACAATGGCTCTGATTACCTTTGCAGACTACACACAAACCGGTAAGGGATCAGAAACTTTTTATACCGGGGTATACTCAATGTGGCCAGGACATGATGCTCAAATTTATGCCACATACTCACACTGATAAATGATGCTTATTTTTATTATTTGATGTAATAAAATATGTTGTCTCAGTTATGTATACAGAATTTGTACATAATTTTCTGGTCCTCTCTTCCCGCATCTAAATTTACCCAACGAATGTTGAGCATTGTTATAGTATTTGAAGGCTTTAATATGCTGAAGAAGTAACAAACACTGTCATTGTTTGATTTCTCAAGATTTGCTACTATCCCGCGACTCGTCAAATGGTATTAGCGGACACATTAACCTTCAGTAGCAGGTCAACAAGTCGAGTTAGGTGGTTTTGTCCAAATTTTCCGAGCTTCCCTTCCTTATTGTTTCGCACGGGTAACAGTAATAAGTGTGTAAGGTTTTCAGCACTTATAACTGTAATTTTTGTCTTCTGGTATTATTCTTGAAACGAATAAACATTAGAAATGACAACCAGGGCCAGGAAGAAATAAAAACGAAAAAGGCACTGTGACTCACAGTTTTACGTCACGAAATTGAGAAAGGAACTCACAAAAATTCCTGCCCAAGCCATTTTGTGGTTATGCCACGGCAAAATGGAAATTTTTGGGAGATTTAGAAATAATAAATGAACTCAACTTACCATAAAGTGTTAACGTTCTTGTGCTATGTTAACTTAATCACATTATGTAAAGATCAAAATTACAAAAGTCTGACACTGAAACTCATTACAGTACGAGTTTTCAGGAAGTAAAAGTGCGCCCTCTGTTGCAAATTTACACAAACTTTTGTTTATAGCCTAGTACAGGATTTTGACTATTTCTCTAAAAATCCATCATTTGTGCATTAGCTCTGATAAAAATTTGTTCAGAGTTACTAATTTAGGTTTAAAGTTTTTCCAAGTGAGAATTATGATTACAGAAACAAAATTAAAAAAGAAATATTATTTTGCAAGTGGTGTTGAGTCACACGGATTCCGGAAGTTGGAAGAAACTCCCATAGAAAGTGTAATCACTCTGTTGTCTATGGTTTAACAACATTGTCGGTAAGTTACTGAGTAATTATGGTGATGATGACTGATTACTTGTGCATATTGGTCTGTGTGACTTTAACCATGCCGCATTAGCTGGAAGTATTCGATTTCATACTCTCTGTACCAGCCTGGCACTGCCACCACACCAGACACGTAGTGACGTACCACTACCAGTAACCCGTTTGCAAATTCACTACTTGCACGAATTTTCCACTATATTTGAAAACGATACGTTATGTCCCGACTACAGTGGTTCTGCATGTTTGAAACCCACATACTTTCACGCTTGCATTGTTAAAATTGATGCTAAAACGAGGCGTTGTGTCCTGAACTAGGTCCTGAACAACAATTATTTTGCAGCGCCACCAAAGTGTGCAAGTACAGTAGTTAGTAGTGAATCTGAATGGAAAGCACAGAACATTTACAGACATGCTTCACAAGGTTGTTAAACCATGGAACAATGCAATTTTGCCAAAATATTGGAAATTGAAATTGTACCTGTGGTAGTTGCAAGGCCTGAATGACGCAAAATACAGTAACGATTTCTAACCAGAACAGAAACATTCATTTAAAGTCAAAGAAAGAAGTACTGTGAAATATTCAGTACAATAAATATATAGCGCCAAGAGGCATTGTATATGGCGTAAAAGAAAGAACTTGGCAGTAGTGTCGTGAACACTGAAAATGACACGTATGTGACCTCTGACCTTTGAGGTCAGGTTTGTTATGATTGCCTAATTGGTTGTTGTGGGAACCCCTCTTGTGGTTAATTGATCTATTGTTTTGGCCAATCAGGGCCTGCTGGTGATATTCGGTTTGTCCGCTGAACCCTCGTGTTCAGCCTCTTTCGTTTTTGTTGTGTTAGAAGAAAGACGTGCCGTTTGGTTCGAGTGAATCTGCGAATTCTGAGACTGATTTGAATTGAATATTGTGATTTATTGTTAAGATAGTTGAACTTAGTTTCGAGAGTCTCTGTGGTTCAGACAGCCTACGGAGAACTGAAGTGAAAATTAAATAAGTCCAGTTTGGACGTGCAATAACTTTGTCTGTGTGTACCTGAACTCCAAAGACTTTGACGAGGAATTGTTGGTATGGGGAACCCCTTGGCGGAACAGAGTGCGTTAAGTACTTGTGCCCTGTGACACCAGCTTGGGGAAGTTCATATATATGCAAACATGTCGACATTTTCCACACACATGCTATGCTCTCGATGCTATCTTGTGGCTGAGTATATTTATAGCTGTAAGTTGATGTCGTGATTTGTGAAAAGATGTCAACAGTTAACCCAATGACCTAGCCTGTACTTGAATGCCATGGGTTAGAAATGAGACCGATTCTCGAGATCTTAATCAGGCAGAATTGGAAACAGACATCGAAGGCGCCATTTTGAAGGTGGTGTTTTTTATCGACAAAGTTCTTTAAATTTGGGTTGCTAATTCTTGTGCTTAAAAGGTGAACAGAACAGAAGATGATCATTTTATAATCTCGGTATGGTTTTGAACTATTTTCAAGGTCGCACATTCCACGTTTTGTGAAACTTCTTCGATAACCGCTGCTTGCAAAAACTGCAAGCGAAGCCAGCACTTTTCAATAGCAGTGGTTTGTGATTGACAACCACCAGCCGCCTCAACCCTGACTTAGAGAAAGGCATACAAATGCTATCTTATTTGGTCGCCTACCAGGCTCTTCTGGATCAACTCAATACTCAAAGCATGTCATTTTCGGAGTAGTCTGCATCACACTTCAGGGTTTTATCTAGGATTTCGAAAATAGAGTGTTCAAAATGGGGTTCATAATATTCCAGGGTGTGCCTGATTCCAACGACGTTTTACCCCCACTCCCCCTCCCCCCCACACACAGCGAGGTTTTTACAAAGATGTGTTGAACTAAGCTTTTACATCTAACTTTAATATAAAAACAGCTCTCTTGTATTGAGCCTTTTACTAAAAGAAACTTTGTGGATCAAGAATTTTATGTCTAAATAAATTTACGAAAACAGCTTACCAAACAGGTATTACACGTATTACAGGTGTTGGTTGAACGATGGGTGCAAGTTCGTGTTATAAAGTTTATCATATCTTAACTAGCTTTGTGTTCTGTACAATGAATCATCAAAGTTGCAGTTACCAACACAAGAAAAATGAACAAATGATGTGTGGTTTATATTTTGGCAACAGGTGTCACTGCTGCTCCATATTAAGACGCACGTAGAAAAGCATGAAACCAGCTCAAACTCAAACATTTTAAATGGCATAATCTTGTGGCGCATCACATAGTATTCAAATAATGACATTTATTTCGCTTGAGTGTTTTTAAAAAAAGACGAAAAACATGAAACTACAGCTCTGAAACACCAGTTTGGAGTTAACCAAGGTTGGTGTCCCTGTATAAAGTACTGAATTGCAGTGATATATAAGACCACTGAAAGCGGAGACTCTGTGGCAACCAAACAGGTGCTAAAGATTGACAGGTCTACGAAATACTTTGAAAATAGTGTGAACATTGGTACATTTTATACGTGGTATATTTATTTCAAGTTGAAAGGGCCAACTTCTCTTTTTCATTAACTGGGAAGTCCTAGTAATCGTACAATGTGGGTGTCCAAATGAAGAAATTATGATTGACAGGGCATCAAAATGATACATTGAGCATCTGTGCCAGGGCCTCCAGATTAATAGTGCTAGGGTGTCCAAATGGAGCGTTCGTCCTGGGCGTCCAAATGGACGCCTAGGACGTATGCTGCTTGAAGGCTTGTCGCACATTTTATCTCGCACTGCAACACATTTACTAGTTGCACTTGTTGACTGTGATGCCAATAATCACCGTTATTGCACCCAAATTTTCTTAATGCAATTGCCAACATTCATGGCAAAGCGTGTCGGCTGACTTTCTCCATTCACATCTAAGCACTGCATATGCTTGTCAGGTCACTCCCAAAGTAACAGAACGCCTACGTCAACTAAAAACAGCAACAGTAGAGGCAGAGTACTCCAGTACCACGCTGAATATGTACAAGCAAACAACCTTTTCAGGGGCCTTTGAATTTCTTTCTGTTCCTCATAATCAAGTAGAACCAGAGGAGCACGTGTGTAATTTAATTAATTGAATGGTGGTCTGAAATTCTATGAGTCGAATTACTGATCAGAGTCAACTATATGTTTGTTATCTCATCACATCAGGTGGAACTGAGGTCAGCTCGTTGTGATCGCAAATTACAGTCACGAGGCTCTCCGTGTCAGCATGTACCCTGTATCCACTATTGTAGAACATAATCGTTCGGTGGCGATGAACTGCACATCGGTTGATGTGAATAGAAAAAATTGGCCAGGACGCTTTGCCGTGACTGTTGCCGATTAAATTAGGAAAATTTAGAAGGAATACTGTTATTTATTGGCGTTAATGTCAAGGAATTATGTAGTGAACGTTTTGCAGTTGGAGACAAAATGTGTGGCACAAATTAATCTCAAATTGACATTCTTTCAGATGTTCTGGAAGTGTCTTGTGGGCAACCAGTGGGTAGCAGTTATATACCTTTCTCTTAATTCAGTATAACAACCAAGGGATGGTAAGAGTGCCCCCACACACTACATATATGCAAAAGTGTCAAATGTCAAAACAGGAACTCTCATCTGTTGTTTGCTGTCACGTACCATAAATATATAAAAAGCATACTAAGGCGACTGATGGGACTGTTAAAAATACACCCCAAATCTATAATTGTGGGCAGTGATGCTTAAATTAATATTTGTTTAGTGAAAGACATAACCATTAAAGACAAATGGAAGCATCTGATGCAGGCAATACCCTTCAAATTCCACAGTTCACTCACCGATTAACAATGGGTTCCTCAGATTGCGCTCCAATGGGCATGCTCAAAATAGCCCCTCACCAAGTAAAAACAACATGCACGACACAGTTGTTGATTGGTTGATAGTTTGTACCGTACACTACTTGGCAGTGGTGCAAGTTCGAGAAGTTTGGTAATAAAACCCAGTGTTTTTTACGGGTATTGAAAACACACTGTGGAATGAAGCTGGTATTTTTAAGAGCATGTCTGTAACAGAAGTTTTATGAACAAGTGCACAGTTGTTCCAAGGACACATGTTCTAAAATTTAGTTTTGTGACCCTCACCAGTAGATGCCGCCACTTATATCCAGCATGCATTATGCATGCATGTGCATTGGAAGCCCAGTCTGAAGTATCCATCTGAGTGAGCTTTGGAATTTGAGGCATATTGCTTAATTGATTCCATTTTTTAATGGTTGTAGCTTCACTAAAAACGTTAACCTTAAGTTAAGCATCAATGTTCCCAATTAAAGATATGAAGTATACACTCTAACTGTATTGCTCTTGTATACCCTGTTTTTATTCATTATAGTATCATTCTAGTAGCTGATAAAAGGGGCCTGTGGTGTCACTGTCAGTGAAGCATTAGTAATAGTGGAATAATTAGCTAGCTAGGCAACAGGCAACCCCTACTACTCTGTTATTGGGGTGGACAATACCACCATCTCAACTGGTGGCATTAGAGATCTTGTGCATCCCATAGCCTCCCCGTCCCCGTAGGCTGGAAGATTTTCAGCAAATTATGCCTCGCACTGGTTAAACCATCAAAGTCATGTTACTATAAGCACCTTTGGCACATAGAGGGACACCTTACTCCCGTTATCAAATTCTTTTTAAAACAGTTATTCGTTCAGTTGTCCAAATTGGCAACTGGACATTTTTACACTGCTCGCGCCAGGGCAGGCTTTAACTACAATAAACTGCATGAGTAAAAATAGACTGTGTTGTTGATAATGGGAATTGGAATAAAAATCTGGTCCTGATAATGTTAAGATCATTGCTTTTGTATTTCTTATTTGCAGAGTTTACTCATTTTTGCAATATCGTAACATATTTTTAATAAAGTTTCTAAAATGCAAAATCTAACCCTTAGGGTAAAAAAAATCTAGGGAAGGGTTGTCCAAAACCTCCAGGGTAACCCCCTCTATAGTTACTTGCCAATGGGCCTTTGGTCTTTAGTGTGAGCCCTGTGCGGTTCTACCATCTTTTTAATGTTGAGAAGTGGAGAACCTTGAAACAACAGGATTTGAACACTGGTAAAGGTTTGTTTTTTTTTCACATTACAACTTTTCTATGATCATCAAGGATTTTAGAAATATATTACCCAGTATTTGAAATTTGTGGGTCTCGTTGAAAATATCTAAAAAAATTAAATTTAAGTAGAGGCAGCTACCAACAACACAATTATTTCCTGATAAGTTAGTGAGTCGTACATGGCACATTCAAATAGCCGTACAAATAAAATTCAGTAATCAAATAAGCGTTGTTCAACACATGAGGATCGAGTAATGTAATGAGCATTATACAACAAAGGTACATTGTGCAACTCAAGAGCAATGTTTCTCCAGGAAATGCAGTGGTATGAGACTGCCAAAAGCTAATTAATTAATTTCTGCTGTACCTTGGGCTGTGTCATTTTGGGAATAAAATTATACACACTGTATTCATCTGTCCTGGGTTAGCGCCCAGGGTATTTATATTAAGAAACTAAAAAATTGGAAGGTTATTGTGTAAGGTCAGCATAATCATTTAAAGGCATTGATTTTTTATAAGATGAGGAAGAATGTTTATCCTGGCTGATTGATTTCTTGATCTTCATTAAACAGATTAAACTATGCTCAATAAAAAACGAATTTCTTAATTTGTACTGGGCACCTAACATATGTTTTTTGGGATTATAACATTGCATAAGTTCACATGGGAAAATGAAAATTAAAGAAAAATAAAGAAGTCTGTGATTATTTATAATTATTTCAATTGATTGCCAATACTTAGTGAAGGCCATTCAAGATTAGGTATGTTGGTAGGTTGGTATGTTTGCTTGGTATGACGTTTGCTTGGTATGACGTTTGCTTGGTATGACATTTGCTTGGTATGACGTTTGCTTGGTATGATCTTTGGTTCTTTTAAGTTTAATATAGTCTTGAGATTATCAGTTTAATTTTGCCAAGTACATTATAATGTGTTCTGTTTGATTTACATATATCACTTAATATGTTTGTTAAAGTTAATCAATTGTTTACAGCTTAGTAAGGTCACTGAACCCTTAATTTAGCTGATTGTATTTGTAGATCAGTGTATGTACTCATTGTTAGTTGACATGATTGTATCTACCACTAATTATTTCTTACGCACTACACAAGACAAACATTGTCCTTATTTATTACTCAGGGGCATATTCAATGTAAAAAAACATCATTTATTGATGAACGCGTGTATTGGCGCGGAGACATTCACTATTCAGGGTGACGGACTCAGGTAGGTATACTCTTTATGATTACTAATTGACAGGAGGCCATCTGTCATGGGGTAGTGTGTTTCTGTGTGTCAAGGCACTGATGTATTGATCGTCTATTATCTATTGATTAGGGATATATTCTGTGCAGATCATGTCATTTCTGATTGTACCTTGCATTATTCAAGTGCTGTGTTGAGCTTTACTTGGATTTGTTGAATTTCTGAAGCGGAGTGCTTTGAGGCAGTTTTTCGAAATTCTGCTAATCGTGGTTGCTGTAGTATGTAGCTTGGAGAATGGGGCTTATCTCACCTTTTACTGACCCTACTCAACTTGTTCATAGAGGCTGCATTGAATCTGGATCCTTTGTACATGAGCATCCATTGATCTTGGGGTGAATTTTGCAGTCACTCTGGTGGAAGATAATTTTGTAAATTTAGTATGGAAAATGATATTGCGGTTTTAAAGAAAAGAGAGTTGTAGGTTTGTTTCCAATATTTCACATTGTTAATTAGAAGAACTAAATTTATGAAGGGGATTACAATAAGCTTATTTGGCAAATCTCACTGGTATTGGTCAGCATCTGGCTGTGATGTCATCACTGGCTGTCTGGTAACATGATCAGCAGTTAATTAATTATTCACTGTCCACATTGTGAAGGTAGCAGTGTGCTCTCATCAACTAGGCTGCCTCAACAAGAACACATGCATTTGGCCATGTGGTCTTAGTTTGTTAATTAGCCTCATCTAATACATATCTTGGCATCTGTTTTGTGTATTGAACAGCAAGTTGGCAGGACTAGGCCACAGAGGTCTTGGAGTGGTGTGGTACATGGAG
This sequence comes from Phoronis australis, assembly GCA_002633005.1. Taxonomy (NCBI): domain Eukaryota; kingdom Metazoa; phylum Phoronida; family Phoronidae; genus Phoronis; species Phoronis australis. The sequence goes on along the minus strand of NMRA01000231.1, from coordinate 150,408 downwards.
TGAGAGAAGATGGTTGTGTGATCACTTGGATAGACATGGATAATTTGGAGTTTGTGCAGTGTGATTGAATGGCTGTTCATGTTCTTGAGTCTTTTGTGAAGCTGACCATTAGTATAAGAAACTGTCCCGAGATTACATCTAGACTATCTTATCTGCTTTGCTATGTGATGGAAGCTGATCTCCAGTAAATGGTGAACTCTGGTATCCGCTTCTTGAAACCTCTTGATTTGGATTCAGGATTACTGAATCTGCTAGTCTCAGGTCCTATCTTCGCCAACTGTGGCTGAAGTCTTGAGGATTGTGCATCACTTCTGACCTCCGACCTCTAGTGGTATTTGATGGGTTTGCTGATGTGCATACCTGGTGTTACTTGTTAGATTCACTGCTGGAAACTCAACACAACTGACTGACAGTGTGAAGAAGGTTTGAACTTTAGTGGTCACTGGTTCTTCCCGATTAGAATCTGTAAACTTAAATTTGAAGTTGCAGCCATGATCCAAACAGCTGTGCGTTACCTCCTGCTGGTAAGTAAAGCATGCTTGCATTCCGTAGTTGTGAAAACCTCACTAAAATACAAGGTCGCGCAAGACTTTGCGAGATACTGTCATGTATGGCAATTGAAGCACGTGATAACACTCTGTTTCCTTCACGAGATTTATCTACGGAACTTTGCCCAGAATTCACTTGCCGGTATGATTGCAATCCTGTCATTACCATTACTACCTGATCACTTGTTTGAATTCTGTTACGTTCATTTAAATTTATGTCTGCACTAAACTTGCTTATGTTCACTGATAGCTTGCTACTTTATAGTTGAGTTATTTGGTAATTCGGCATTACAAGTCATGCAGGATACTAAAGTACTGAAATTGCAGATATTTGCCTTTAGTTAGTTGGGTAATATCGTTAGTTCTGTAAAGTGGAGTTTTACAGTACTCAGAAATCCCATACAAACAATGTGAGCTTTGATGTCAGCAGACCTGAGGTAAAAATTACAACTTTGTTGTTTATATTTTTATAAGACTTGTTGGTTTGAAAAGTTTAAAGTTCTCGACATAATTGTTTTGTGGTCTTAGAAGAAGACAAACTTGCATTATAATGAATTGTCTCTGAATTAGACAGTCAGTAGAAAAGTCAAATAATTTCCTGTGGGATGGAACTAATTACAAGACAAAGTAATAGGTAAACATAGATTCTTTAGTGGTTAGCATGCTGTTTTTCAACATCGACTCCTTTGACCTTCAGTTACATGAAACTTTCAATTACTTATCAGTGTTTTCCACAACAGAAAATTCAAGCTTGACGCGAATTACAAAATTCATGAACATGGTTGAAAGTCCATGTCCACACTGTGCAGAGTTTGTGTCTAGTATTGGAATTAATGCACTGAACTGGCACCAAAAATCCAAAATGTCCAAATTTGCTTAAGAAATGGCTGATCTACCAATACTGGAAACTCGTTGCATTGGTTACCAAACTTGACGCAAGTAAGCCTAACTCCTCATGACAAAATTCAAACTCCACGCAGTGACGAGTCAAACAGGTTGTGGAGAACATTGCTGGGCTTCATGCACTTTTCTCCAAGATCTTGCTCGGGTATTTTTTGCAATGTTCCACTTTTGTATGAGTGGCAACTGATTTTCATGAGAAAAACTCTTCAAGTTGCATAAAATGAAAACGAAATATTTTAGAAAACTGACAAACACTAATAATAATAAATAAAGATCCCTTTTGGAACCGAAAAGCCGTACTTTTAATGGTGTCAGTGTACAGCTGTTTCGTTCATTTCTCGCGGACTTGGTTCACCACCAGGTGCACACTTTTCTATAGTGGAATAAAATAAAACAACACGGGGAATTTGCTCATGTCAAGAAGAATCACGTAGCAGGTCCCAGTACACTGCGCGGAGATCAAGTATTTGTTATCATCATTTAAATGGAAGCTAGGAATATACATATTCTCATCTATGAGGAACACTGTTTTTGAAATCTGATCTCATTTCAGACATATAAATCAAATATTATTTGCTATCAACATACCTTTCTTTTTTGTAAAATTTTTCTAAAAAGACACGGTAACATGACCCAATTAATGGCAGGTTGGTAAAAAGTCAATAATCAAATTCTATAGGCTTTCTACTTTAACAAAAGATATTCTTTACTGACTGGTTAAAATCTATTGTTTTGTAGATTTTTGGCTAAGTAGAGACACTTACAAATAAGGTTATCCATGACCCTAACTCTGGTTAAGTGCGGCACAATCATCAAATTCTGTAGTGCGTGGGAAATTTTTTCAAGCGATCTATTTTGTCATGAGAAGACAGCAATGAAGTCTACAGGTAGTGATTGAGGGTAAAACTGTGCTATTTGATGGTGCATCAATCCAATCCATTCACCTGAACACGCGTTTATTTCAGTTTTTTACATACTGTTTTGGTGGTTGTAGAATTTCGCTTTGTTCTATTTCTAATAAAATTGTCATATAAAACGAGAACGATTAATATTTCAGCCTTTTATAACATGGCCATCGGTTTTCATAGATTTCATTCATTAGACATACATTCAGCTCCACAAGGGCATCCCAGCCACTCTTGTTATAAACTTATCCTCAGCTTTAAGAATGGTCATTACATAGCATTGTTCATATCACAAATGTTATTCCTGGGCTGGAGTGAGTGTATAGACATTAGCCATAATGATTGTTTGTTTTGGATGTCAGCAGAACAGTATGAATTGATTGGAGCACATTTTTACTTGGTTTGACTATTTGTGATCAATGCAGGCTTCTGTTTCAGAGAAAAAAGTTGCTGGATTCTTAACATTTGCTCGGTCCAATGGGCTAAGCACTCAGATGTTCTTTGAAATGTTAATTTCCTCATTGTACATTGCCGTGTCATAAATTGCAAACAGTGTGCACTCAGACCATGTAGTATGTTAGTCTTAAAGTTTTGGATAATAAGAATTGTTGTGTCTAAAATTCTTTGCTTGAAAGAAAGATACATTTTTGAGGTTACGGGTAAGAATTACATGAGTTTTCTTACAAGCTATGTGTTTAACACTTCACGTGACCCAGAGTGAAGTCTGAAAGGATCTCTGTTCCTACCGGAGCTCAAACCCAGGACTTTCTGTTGTCAGTGGATATGCTTTAGTGCCATGAACTGTATGGTCCAAGGTCAATTACAGAAGTCCAGTTAGACTTAATGGGAGACATCTAACCCAAAGTTGGGGAAGAGATCTTATCAGACTTCTCTAATCTCTATAGAACACATGATGTGACCAACAGATGGCGTGTGAAGTTGTAAATTTAAGTTACTTTGAGAAATTTCATTTCTAGAGTCAAAGATTGCAAAACGGTGAGCCCAAATTTCAGTGAGATGGGAGATTTGTGATTACCACAACCTGGAAAAATTATTTATTATCATAAATTGGCACCTGATAGATTCGACGCAAGATGGTATTGTTTTTGCATAGTAATTAGTTTTTATAGGGTTGGATAGTGTTTTAATTTGTTTGATGTAATTCTAGTGGTTAGAATTTATGTTTCTGTACATGTATTTTTGTTGGATGAATTAATAAATTATGTTTATCTCAAAAAACATATGGAGTGCAAAAAGACTGTAGTGTAATAATTCATATTCATACCATATCATAGCGCTGGTTTACAGTAAATTTGTGTACAATTTGTGTGTATTTTTCCCATGCCCTGCCTATATCATTCATGCACCATACATGTTTTTATGTATTTTTGTTCAAACCAATTTCACTACAGAAGCTTTTTAATAAAAGTTCTGTTAATCTACCATTCAATAAATACTATGGTATAATCTCAGCTACCTCAAAAATTGTTGTGAATACCCACAGTTTAGCGTCATGTGATGGTAGCTATGGCAATAAACTTGAAATTTGTGCATTAAGTCTGTGTTACTTAAGTTTTATGCGAAAACGGAAAGATACAATTTCTCTTGTCTATCTCGTGTTTCCTGTCTTGTGATACACTGTGGTGCTGTGATTTGGAGTTTAATTTGAGATCGATATGAATGCTGTAAAATCTCACCAATTTAGGGTACAATAAGATTGATAAGTAAAATTTTATTTCTTCATTTTTTTCACGAAAGAATTAGCACCAACTAAATAATTGAACATTTTAAAGGTCTACACCTTAGCTACTGTCAGACTAAGTTTAAGAAACTGGGCATTCCTAACAATGCTAGAAAGCTTTGAAAAAAACTCAATTTTTGTCCAAAATTGGTGAGATTTCACAGTTCCCAGCAATCGATTAATATTATCAGATGTTTCCTGCATGTTGCTTATCATGCATTCCTGTCTTTGTAGAGACACTTCTTGATTGGGGCATCTTTCAATTTCAGTATGGCAAGATGGCCGATGGCTGCGTGCTGGACGTGTCAATACATTACCATTGTAAGACATGCTTCCGACGGAACTGTACTACGTTCGTTGACAACACAGACTGCTGCGAGATGATGGACTGTCGTGAGGAGTGCGGTGCACGTTTCCATGGTTGCAAACAGCTGGACCACTCGATGGTTTGTCCCAATGCAAAAGTGCGTTGTGTGAATCATTCACTTGGCTGTCCCATCATTTTGCCTCGATCAAAACTCGGCAAACACTTAGAGAAGTGCCCGGCTAGTGTGGTCTTCTGTACGATGGAGTGGAATCGCTGGCCATCGTTTTCTCGAGAGCGACCTCACCGCGACGGTTTGAGAACAATTTCTTCGAGAGAACAGAACGACCAACAGCAGCTGGATGTTGCCCTTGCACTCCGGGACCAACGAATGCTCAATGAATCTCTGAAGCTGCCTCGGAAAGTTCACCGAGCTCTACGCAACAGCCTCACACGACGATATCCTGCCATGCCTTTTGCTCAGTCGTCATCCTTTAAGGAGAAGAGCATTTCTAGCGATACGTCTGCCACCATTTCAGATGATGGCAGTGATGCACCATGGGAACTTTATAAGCATCCGCCTGGTTTACAGAAGAGTATATGTGATAAACTATTTACAGAACCACAGAGTTCACATCAGTTGGAAGTGCTGCCTGAAAGTGCTCTCGATACTGCTGGTGGAGATTCAGTAGAAAAGGACGTTGAAACTCTGGCAGAGGATATAACTCCTAGGCCTCCCAGTCCTCCGCCTGCTCCAAATGTTACTCGTCTCAGCTTGGATCTAACAGTTGAGTCAGTGCCCCGGTATCAAACTAAGCCCAAGTCAATGTATACGTTTTTGTGTGCACAGGGCTTCCGCCGGGATGAGTACTGCTCGCATATGAAGAATATACACAGTGATATCCATCCCGGCGTTAATGGTTGGATGCAAGATCGTTGTCCGCTGGCAAATGCCGGTTGCACGTATTCCTTCCGCAGATTCTGTCCAAATGATCAAGGCTTTGAGCTCGTTCACAGTGTAGTCAATGAAAGCTTTGGAGTTAGTACGCCTGTACCGAATGAAAACTTAGCCATCGAATCGAATGCCAGTTGTGATCTAACTGAAACGTCCGACTGTGAGAAAATGGATTTTTTGTATACTGACTATCAAGGCATACTAGCATTGCCGTTTGAGATATTGCAAGAAATTGCTCGTTGTTTAGACGCATTCAGTATCCGTCATCTCTCCGTAACATGCAGGAAGATGCGAGAAGTTTGCTGTAGTCTGCTAGAGGAGAGAGGGTTGGTCATACTTCAGTGGGAGAAGAACCCTGACAGTGTCAAACCTATGTGGGAGATCTCTTACAAGGTTAGTGAATGGTCAGATGTGGAGCAGGGGTTAGTGAGAATCAGCATGTCACTTGGCAAATCTCCATAGCTGACTCAGATGTAAAATTACGTGAGACCCCAGAAAAATGTTCAATTTTTTAGAGCAGTGACTTCATTTTTGACAAAAACAAATTTATAGGAAAAATCAGGCTATTTGCAAATACAAAAAATGAATGACTGGAAAACATTATTCTTTTTAGTCATGTCTAACACACTATAGAATTTTACACTTACCGGGTATTTGTGAAAAAGGCCTTTCATACTAACGTCGACGAGTCGATGGTTTGAGTAGTTGCGGTCAGTATGAACGCTTAACTCCGGTCCTGGATCGCAGTTAACAGGTGGATTTGAGACCGCAGCATAGACGCCGCGGTGCAGTATGAACGCTTAACTCCAGTCCAATCGAAGTTATCGCCAGGTGCCACTGTTATCGTCAACAGTTACAAGGTAGTACCGTCACTAATAGGTGCTTATATTTTGCTCTAATAGTAACCAATCAATTTAAAAATAAGTTTAATGTCACTTAGCACATGTAAATATTTCCAAATTGAAACATTGAAAAAAATCTTAGCGTCCAACGCTACCTTGCGATAACTTCGATGACGACAGCGGCACACAACCGCTTACTTCGATGTTCATTAACTACGGAAGCCAGTATGAATGGTCCAGTTAGCTGCGCTGTTTACATCGACGCTCCCCTCAGACCGGAGTTAAGTCAGTATGAAAGGGCTTAAAGTGGAATGTGGAAAATGACCAGGCTTTCTACTGAAACAGTAGTTTCAAAATAAACGGAACAGACTTCCAATTCTGTCAGACTCTGTCAAAGTTAGACGTGTATATTTCTTGCCACAATAATATGGCAATTAAGTCAAACATTTGTGGCAATAAAAAGGTAATCTTGTTGAACTTTACCCTAGTCAGAGTTTAATGTGACATCATTGTACCTAGCCGATAGTTGTTGATTTGCACAAGGACTTGCAAGGCTAGTTGTCCCAATTTCTACTAAGTGCATGGTTCCGCACTTGCCAAGATAGTGACAGGAGGCAGTGTGGCCTGGTTGATAAGTGCCCGTTTTCTTTACTCGAGATTGTGGGTTCGAGTCCCACCAGAACATACTGCTAAACCCTTGAGCTAGATATCTAGCTCCTCAGCTCGGTTTTAACCATATATCAATAAAGCATGAAATAGTTCCAGGTGATCAGTGCAATGGGCCAAAATACGAGGCCTGCGCATGTCTGGTACAGCATGTATCAGACCGCCTGCAACTGTTTTTTTTTAAAAAAGATTGTGACAGAATTCAAAGGATTGTTTAGTCGCTGTTTTGCACACCTAAAATTTCGACACTGCCCAGTTTAGTTTGAAAGCTTGCCTTGGCGTCCATGTATCCAATTGAGGCTCTGAATATCAAGTGTACAAACTATGAGTCATGCTACTTATGTCTACTGTATGAAAGTGGCAAAATTTTAGTTACTAAAAATCATTCATTCATTGCACTTCGATATTAAAAAAAAACATGCAACAGTGTAGCCAACTTGAACATGCTAATAATGAACAGGAACTGTTCAGTTTGGCACCACAAATAAAACTGAGCATCTCATTTCAGAGGTGGTTCTTTTCCTCGGCCTTCACCCCTGTCAACAGGTGGCACTTCACTGGACATAATCCTATTTCGGAGCATTTGAAAGTTTGTCCATTCAACAAGACAAGTCCTCAAAAGACTGAGAAGATTCAGCTTCCTGGATTGATTGGCGGGATGCAGAGTGAAATACATAGTGCAGTCACCAGTAAATAGCATGCTAGCAAAATGTTTGGTATGATTCTGTTAGTTCATACAATTATTTATTTTAATCTTTGGTGCATGTTTTTGAAATAGACCATATGTACACATTATGTTCACATATGCTACATTGGATGGTGTGTGTGAATTGCTCCAGGAAGGGGATCGTGTGATTGGACAGCTTATATTATATAATTGTGGTGATTTGGCCCAAAAGGAGGGGGGGGTTCTCAATGAAATTACTGTAATTACTGTAAGCACTTCATTTGCTTCTTATCCAACCTCATGTAAGGTTCTTCAAAGTTAAAAAATACATTTTGCATAACGTTTTTGGGCCATCATCTTGCAATAACTTTAATTACTAAAACATCAAACTGCAATAACTTCCCTGTCGGTTAACTGTTGTAGCCAGTCTGAAATTCAACTAACCTCGCAGTTTTTGTTGACACTTCTCTAGTACTGGAGTTACAATATAAGCCAAAAGTTTTCAGACAAAATGACACACAATTCCCCTTCATGGTGGCTTGGTGGAAGCCAAATTTGTTGCCAGAGAGGTCTTCCCTTCTGACTGAGAAGAAATGGAAATTAACAAGAAAGTCATTGAGGTAACTAAGCTATTCTGCAGTTTCAGTTGTGCCCCAATTTATTACCTGACATTTTTGCTGTTAACAAAATTAGCCATGATGACCAGGAATGGCTTATTTGTGTGAATACTATTGTTTTGTAGTTGTATTGCATATTGATATAAGACCTTAAGGAATCTGACGTAAATTATTGTACAAGAGAATGAACTAGTCACTTGTTTAAACTTGGGATTTTTGTTGATTGATTGTGTTGAGTCAGAGAGGGAGGGAAAGGGGACAGGTACAGGGGAGCCACTCATCAGTTTTCATAAAAACCTAACATCTCCACTGTCAGGACAACTTCGTTCCTGTTGGACTTTCTGTTGTCTATCACTGTAAAGTACATGATTCAAAATCGCACACAACTGTCATGTCTTTTTTCCTCTTTTTCAACTTTTGCGCTTGTTGTCTTCAGAAATCATTTCAGTGCCTTGCAAAATGTATGCTGGCATATGGTGGGTTCTCTGCATTATCTGGCGTTTTGGAAATACATTTCATAAGGCATAGTTATCGGAAAGTTTCACACGAGTCCAATTACCCAGTTCGGACGTTGGCCCAATTTAGACATGTTTAGGTTCCTGTGTAACCCCAGCTTTATCCAAGGCACAATGTTTTTGTGAAAGGAAGTGCAGGATCTGTGCCTCTGCAGGGTGATATCTTAACTTGCATTTTCAAAAGAATCCCAGTAGGAACTGCAACCAATAGCTATTCAGATAGCTTGATTAAGTCCCTCAAATCACTTGACTTGTGACTGAACAAAGAATTTTGTCCTTAGGTACATAGCTTGGGATCTTTTGTAATGAAATCAAGTCCTGAAGGCCTATGAACTTTTTAACAGTTTCATCCACATTGTCTAAAATGTAAAATACCTTCAAACCTGGTATACAGACTGCTGTTCCTAGGTGAAAGGTTGTATACGTTGTAGACCAACATAACTGCAAAAGTTCCTCTTTTCCATTTTTGTGTGTTTAAAACACTGTCTGGTAGCTGTGGTACACAACCTCAGTGTGGGAAAATATTAATTAAAATGCTACATACCTTTTATGGAAAATGAGAATATAAAATACTACTTGTCCACCATGTTAAATGTTGCCCTAATTTCGTACATTTGTCGGTGGCTATTCTATGCAAGTCATGTATTCTGTCATATTGTTGCTAATACTTGTGAATACACTGTATTATATGAGTTGACTGAGTTATCTAATGTAGCTACTGTATCTGCTGCCCCGTGTTACCCTGACCTTACCAACTTACTTTTCTAAAGCCGTGTTCATTAGGACGAGAATTTATTCAGTGCCGGGGAAACAGCAAACACACCAATTTGATTGAAGATTTGGTTTGTATTTACGTAATGCAACTTCATTCGGCTGGGCCGTGCAGAAAATTCCCCAGTGTTGCGAGGACAGATTCAAAAGCGTTGCTTAGTAACAAATAAACCATGCAACAGATAGGTTTCTAAAACGCATCCAAATCCACAGCAACCGAACCCGTCCAGAGGAAGTATAAAAAATCAACGGAATTTCAAAGCGAACACCGTGAAACTACCGCTAGCGTGACTACTTTCGAAAAAACATGTCGTGGGTTGTTGTATTTTGCAGAGCAGGGTGGGGCAAGACGCCCTCGTCCCCTAAAACTATGAAGCGGCGAGTGAGCAAACAGAGCGCTGACTTCACTCAACTCTTGGGCTTGCTTAACAACGTATCGTAACGTATCGAATGAACCTGCCACTGATACTGTACAGCCGTTTTTAAAATTTGATCTCGCTGTGCAGTTGTCTTATAACGAACAGAGCGTTGTGGAAAAAATTGAGTGGATTTAGCTTGTATCTGTTTAGGGGGCAATTCAGGTTTGAACTTCCGATATGAGGATCTGCTATTTTATTAAGTCCACTTTTATAGAAATCGACTGGAAATGTTCAGGATACCTTTAACAAATGGTGAACATTCCCGAAAAAACAAGTGTGCTTGCACTTCCTCCTCTAATCTAGACACTCGAGGTTTTAAAGGATTTTAGGCAACTTGCTAGTGGCAAATTACCTTCGTCGCCTCCGCCCTAACCAAAACTTCTAGTCTTACCCCTGAACCATAGCTAACACGCACGTGAAGTCGTCATTTTTCATTTTATGATAGCTGCGCCATTTTCAGATACTCATAGACTTATTCTGTTTAGAGTTAGATTTCCTTTCGTGCACAGTTCGATTTGTCGTGCTCACGATTCTCCAATTAATCGTCCTGGACCACCGAACACCAAAATCCTTATTTTAAACAAACGTGCTAGCAAATGCAACGCCCCCTATACGGCTGTAACGGTGACTAAACACCACTCTCACGGATCAGTCCGTGGATACCAGTTCGATGAGCGGATAAGGAATCTGCCACTGGTTATGGAGCATTCGGTGTGCGTGTGTTTGTGTAATTTAGGGGAGCAGTCCGTCTCCTGTACTGAATTACTACATGTACTCAACAGAACAATAAAGCATCGGGCAAATCAAAAATTTGAGTATCTGTACGAGGTATGTGCTATCTGGTACTAAGTGGTCGGGAAAGTGCGTTGTAAAATTCTTTATCTATATTTACGACATCGATAGTGCAGCTTTCTACCTGTTATCTACAGAATAATTAACGGTTTATTTCAAACTAAAGTAACTTGAATTCCATTTCATAAGGAATTGGCTCACAACTTTGTTTTAAAAGTTCAATGAATATTTTAAAATAGGGACATGAACTGACCTTCACAGTTGTAGGTTGCATGAGCTACGGCTATCGGTAACCGTTCAACTTGGGCCATGGATTGAAAGAAAATCTACTGGGCAAAAAGCGGACATTTCTGAAACACTTTTATGGCTTTTGCCGGCATTAACTGATTTGGCGCGCTATCGTGTTCCGCTCGGCTACCGACGGCCATACTAAAAACTTAAAATTTGAATTTACAGTGGCGATGGGAAATTCGTCATTTTGTTGAGAACCTCATTAGTGGGCATTACAATGACACCCTGGTTGGAGTCTCTAATACGTAATACTACGCAAATGCGTATATTTAGGACCCATTAGCATGTGTGCAGAACACTTAAGTAAAACCGGCCAAGGAGAATGTTTTTATACATTTCAATTTCGGGTGAGTTATAGCTACTAATTAATAGGAGACGAAACGAGCCTTTCCCAAAGAATCACACGGGGTAACCGCCTCTGTGCTTCATGTTTGGACTCTGATTAGCGTTACCAACAATAACATCGAAACCATCAGCGAATCAAGAAAATGCTCCTCGGGTTATTGGGGTTAGCCAACCCTAACTGCTAATTCGAAAATGGCGCGTGTACCCCGATTGCCAGTGGCTTGAATTGGTTACGAAAATGAAATCCTATCACGGTTATGAATATTATGAGACCGATTTTATGACAGTAAAATTTGTAATCCGGCTTTCGTTTTTTTTTTGGCCGCGTTTTGACAAGACACTTGTGGTTTGCTCGCCGGCAGAGCGTTAGGCCCGCGCGGCCCGAGGGGGTGTCAGGTTCTATTCCATTCCACACTGTGGCTGTAGTTACCCACTTCTCTCGCCGAGTACCGTACATGTATGTCTATTTAATAGTGCAGGGGTTAATTCCATATCACTCAACTAATTCTGAAAGATTCACCGAAAACTGTTTTTGATCATATTATGAGTCTGAAACGGCTTAATGAGTTGTACTGTGTCGTAAAAAAAAATTCAGTAAAGGGCCGTTCTTTTGCACGGGAAAACGACCGTGAGCGGCAACTCCCATACTACCTCGTTCATCAGAATACCCTATGATTACACCCAAAGTAACTTCGTTCAGCGAATGAATTCCTCTGTTCATACTCGATAAATTAGTCTACAATTCATGTCTCTACTGATGTAGACATCCTTAAAAAGCAATGTAGGTCTATTATGTCTGTAGAATTAACATTGTTTCCATTTTCGTTACGATGACACAAATACTTGTAAGACGAATACTGGCTACATGTAATTAAAAAATGTTCCAACATCAATTAGGCGCTCAATAGTAAATTTCTTGCCAACTAGGCCTACATATAGTACACTATTTACTATTACGGTACGTATATCGTTTAAATTCTCAATACAACAATAACGGAGTCTTATAATTCGATCTTTCTTTTCTTTATCACGTACGGGCCTAGATGAATATTTATGGCTTTGCGTGCTCTGAGTTTAATCTAGAGAGTTTTCCCACCACCTAGAGTGGGTGATAATTAAGGTAGCACGCCCCCTAATTTACTCAGTCGCTGGGTCGCCGCTGAAGGATCAGGACAACCTGCAAATGGCTGACGACAAAAAGGACATTATGTCTGAACCGTACAAGGAGTTTGAAAATTCTGCTTGGCCAAACATTGGAATCACTTTTAAAAATCAAACATTTAAATTCCGAGAGATTCTTTTAGCGGTCGTAACTGTCGTGTTGTTTATAACTGTGATCGTACTTGCAATAGTTCTCGGTGTCTCAGCAGGCAAGAAGACGTGCGTAACAAAGGGATGTCTGGAAGCCTCCTCTTATGTTCTTCTCAGCCTGAACACATCTGCAAAACCTTGCGACGACTTTTACAGCTACGCCTGTGGACAGTTCAAAAGTTGGACCTATCTTAAAGCAAGCGAATCGGAAGTAACAATTTTTTCAAGGCTCGCCGACGTTAATCACGAGCGGTTGGGTGGTGTTCTCGCGACGCCACCCTCGAGACTAACTGACCATGCGTGGGACAGGAAAATAAAGGAACTGTTCCAATCATGTACGGATCAGTACGGAAAAGACATAGCCGGAGCTAATCCATTTCTAAAGCAAGTGAGTGAAACCAGGCGTGCGTTCAGTAGACGCTAGGACCTACTCTAGAACCTAGCCAAAAGCTAGTCAAGGTCACGTGCTCTTATTTAAAATACACGGCAATATCTCGCGTAATCTCGCAAAGTCTTGCTAGGTCCTAGCGTTACTGAACGGGAGGCAGAACACGCCCACCTGATACACAGTGTAGCTGCCGCGACATATGTATATGCCATGTTTTATATGTCGTCGCTATATTTTCGTCTTGGACTTTAAGTGGCGTTACTAGAATACGGTTTTCATGCTTAAAAACTCCATTTGCTTGTCACTTTGTTGTTATGCACCACAATTTTCTGAAATCTAACTTGAAATCAAAATGTTATCGCAAAAGTTAACATTCCAACCATGTAGTATAGAGAATTTCTTACAACTGTTATGAACGAGGCAACGTTGGATGCAAGTTACTGCCGAAAATGCTGAATTTAAATGTCTTAAAGTTACATTTCGCTCGGTTAACTTGCTCCAAAAGAAAATCGAATTAGGTCTTTTACTTTCGTAAAATAAGCTTTATAATATTCCTTACCGTGATAGCATTTCCGTTAACATCCGCATTATTTTCTAACGCGCAATTTTAGATTTGGCCAACCCCAATAAACTCTGAAGCGTTCACTCATGGTTCAGATGACATTTTTGGTTACCGATTCAGCCGGCGGTAAGAAATGTTACGATACAGACTTTATGAGAATAATTAGCCTGAGTAGATTTCTTTGTTTTTAGCCAAATTAACAGGGCGAAGAACTGCTGCTCAATTTCCTCTGTGGTGTAGACATAGGGTTCTTGAGGGCGATCGTCCTCAGATCGTGGACAAATGGTGGGCAAACGGTAGAAGTGGAGTGAATGGGTGCCTCTTGTGAAAATGGCTGCCGGGAACCAGTTTTCACCAAGTAACAGCAATGTCCGTTATTCCGTGAAAATTGATTCCCGGCACCATTTTGTAGAGGGAATCTGTTTACTCCACTTTTATCAAAAAGTCATGGGAAATTTAAATTGTGGCAGGTGTGTAAGATTGGAGCGCCCCAATGCCAAAGACCTCGATTGGGACTATATCTACATGAAGATCATCTAAGTGACGTCTGGCGAAACGAACTCAAAATTTCAGCCTCGTTCTGGCAGCAATGATAACCCACCCTGTGCCCTTGATGGAGGCTTGCCTTTCCGTCATTTTTACGACCGATTCAAGATACGAATCGGTTAGTCCTTATTAAGAACCAGTCACTCCAGGTATTACGTACGCTACAATGTCCAGCTGACTACGCACCGAAGACACTGACAGCACAAAGAAATGGCGGGGGTGGATGGGTGACAGTTGTTGATGAGTAGATGATGTTGAAGAGCTCAGACGGAGGTCTGCACTGTGCACCTTTGGAACTGACTGCGAAACCTCAACACTGTTTTCAAACCAAGCCAAATGGTGGCCAGTGGAAGTACAGAAGGAGAAATTGCGAAAATACGCCCTGGGTACTTAGTTGAGATAAAAATATTGGTCGAGCCCTAAAACTCTCCATAGTTTCACAGATCATGGACACCAAGACCTGGTTAACATAACTTTACAATTACAAACTCTTCCTCACACTCTGACGCTGGTCAGATGATGGCCTTTGCAACTAGAAGCCCCGGTAATTTTCTACTTAATTCCCATAAGGTAACAAACACTTCGAGGCACATGCTGTTCTTGGCTTACAGAAAAATGGGTATTTTTGCTCTATGCCAGCGACGACACAACATTACATTTTTGTCTCGGTAAAAATGACGTAGGACCACTTCTCACGTGTAGCCCACTGTCGTGTCATTAGTTATCTACTGAATTAAAATGAACATGGGCCACTTAAATGCATTAAAAGCAGAAGATTGAGATTTCGGTCATCTATTACATGAGAAAACTAGCACATACCTCAAACGTCTGAGAAACCACCCACAGTTGACGGCAAAACACGGCCAGCCACTTGGTGTTCAACATTGTCCTCAGTTACATGCTCGTTCATTCTTTGTCACATTCATCATTTTCCTTGAAATCTTCATCAGACAACTGGTCAAATGCTACTGCTTTGCCACTTCACAAACATCATAGTCAATGAGCATCATGACGATCTAAGGTGTTTCACAAAAAAAGTTTTACGAAAACCTGCAATGGCGTATGTAATTCGCATAAAAACTAACATGGGACATTTTTCCTCGGCTTGTTTAACGTCAATCTGTATCTCATTTTGGTCACTCAAATGCAACTTATAATTTGTAGTTGACGTCGGGGAGTTGCACGTGCGGAAAATGTATGCGCGTGCGTATTACCACCTACCACGTCACGTGTACCCTCACTACGTCCCTGATTTCACCACGTCGCATTTGGTACCCATGCCGAAGAGATCAATCAATACGTCGCTTTTGCAAATTCTGTCCCTCACTAGTCCATATAGACAGACCTTTCGCGAATAAAACAGTCAAAGAGCTTGTTAAGTATGCTTTCGTTTATTGTACACGACGACAGTATTGTATTTCAGTTGGTTCCTAACGCTGGAGGATGGTGGATGGTGGACAGTTCCTGGAACCCCACTACTTGGGACTTAACAACTGCCATACAGAAAGTACACGTGGACTTCTGGACCAATGCACTCTTCACCTTTTACGTAGTTGCCGACCCAATGGACAACTCAAAGAACATTGTTGAGGTGTGTTATTTTCAGTATAGTAGGACTACACACAACTCTCCAGATAATTCGCCTGGCATTTAAAAAGGTAAAAACCTCTTTTACCTTTAAGCCTTACAGAAAAAATGCTCCGTGTATTTCTCGTCATACCTTAAAAGTTAGAACAAAATTAAATACTCCTTACAAAGTCCGCTAATTGGTAGAGCATCAACGGATGTGAAAAACAAAAGGCAGTGACCACATCAAAACCCGGTGGGAGTGCGACGTAATAAAGTAGTTGACAGGTCTAGTAGGAATTAAATTTACCCGAAGTACACTTCTGCACTACCCTATGCACCCATAAATTTTCTTAATTTGATGAAAAGATCGTGGGTTTTTGTCTTCCATTACGAGTGCCGGAATCACAGTGAAGTAGAGCAAATGGGGTTTTGATAAACTTCTTGTATTTTAAAATTGAGGGCTTCATTTTCATAATATCCAAAGACGTGATTTAGAAGACTCGCAATTTTTAAAATCTTGAAAAGATTTGTTAGTACCCAATATTAAGACTGGGCTACCGTAAAACTACAACCTCAACCTTGAACTAAGTACTAGACTCGGCGTCTTTTCAGTGGTTTCCTTGGTTACTAACAGACACAAACGCCACACTTTTTGCTATGCTTGCGTGCGCAACTGATTCTTTTTGAGATGGGTTGGTGTGTCACAACATAGATTGATTTGGGGAGTGGGGGGCAAGCGCCCTCGAGAAATTATGGTGGTATATTCGAAATATCCCAGATCCGTCAGTTCATCGTTTCATAACTTCCACGTACATGTACACAGTGAGTTCACAATTTGACAGGAATTAAAGTTTGACTCAACGACTTTTGTATTATAAGGCTTTTAGTTGTTTTGTTCATGCTCATGGTAACTTAATTGTCTCAATTCCTCATTTTTTATCAGTGTCAGTGTGTCAATTGTGTAGCACACATGTGGTTGATAGCCAGTCGATTGGCTGTGTTGATTCTTTTTGTTGTTGTTTTTTACTCTTGTTTTGTTGTTGTTGCAGATTGATTTTTCAGGACTTGGAATGTACTGGCGATATTACATCGACTCGGATTCAGAGCAGGTAATACAATGGCGTGCTACTTAATTGAGTCAGGTGTTACTAACGCTACACCAAAACTGGGCGCTGTTTCCGAGCAACAGCTCTGGCATCTCTGTCGCCCATTCGGCTTACGCTTATCCTACGCACAATCGTGGCGACAAGGACAGTCTCCAATGTGAAACAGGAACCCTAGCAGATGAGAAGTAACTCGACAATCGTAGATTTAATTTCGTTTACAAGTCATGTGGTGGTAAAGCGTCAACAAGATTTTCACATGGATTGTGTCTTTCTCTTTTTAGTCACCCTCTGTATGGGCTTTATGTGTTTGATAAAATTTATATCAATAAGTGTAATTAAAAGTGTTTAATTTAAAACACTTCAAATGCTTCGTGAACAACTACAGCTTTAATTTTATGCATAAGCTCTGTTTTTGCAACTTTTCAATTTTAGATAAGGACAGCTTACAGGAAATTCATACGGACCATTGCGCAACTGTATATGAAAGATCCATCGCTGAGTAATCTCCAAGACAAAGACATGCGCATTAACACATTTGTCGCAGATGTCATGGATTTTGAAATCAAACTGGCAAATGTAGGCTATTGCATAAGTATATTGGATATATAGCTATCAAGTATAACCAGCGTGACGCTTAACGTCACAATCTAGTTATTGCTGATTTGCAGAACAAATGAATAATTTGCAGGACAAGGGAAGAACAGAGAAAAGAGTAATTACGTCGGATTTGATGAAATTAGATTGATTGTTGTGATGGGGAGGGATTTTTGGCGATCACGACCAAAGGGGCGACCGGTGCAGGGGTGTGTGTTTTCTTGGGTGAAAGAAAGTTATGGGTGGAGGGAGGTTATTGACGAGGGAGGGGCCAAATGGAAGATTATCCTCGGTTGACTCGACGTGTGCAAGATATGTTTGTCAAACGTCGCTTGCCTCTTTCAGTCTCACCGTGTTGATGTTTCGCGGTGTGCTTTGAATTATCCATAAGAAACTGATACATAAATTGAAAGACGATGCTAGGAAATGCATGTCAAAGATGAAACCTACTTGTACTGTAGAATTGTATTTCGGCATGGTCACCAATTTCAATTGGCAAACTAGTACTAGACATATTGACAGAGAAATAAAAGACAGGAAAACTGACGTTGTTGTTTACTGATGATTTTTCGTGTATAATTGTATATTCCATTGTCTTCTTAGAAAATACATGTAGCCTTTCTAAAGAGTAATGACAGGAAAATTTAGTCATTAGGTGTTAATTTTTGTCAGTTGGACCAGACACCCGAAGTCGTCAAAAGAAATGTGAGTTAAGGCCGACCTCTACACCTTTTTGATCATTGAAATAATCTTTGTAGTGAGTTTCGTGTTGTCATGGTGAACCCAGGTTCGGAAACGACGGTGCAAACTATAATCTGCTTACATTCTATTGGCAGGTGACGCACTATACTGTCCCTACAGACAGTCCACACCTTCCGGACATGAGGAAAACTCTTCAGGAATTGAACCAAATGGCGGGAATGGTTAGTGCTCGTCAAGGCGATGTAATGTTGCATAATGCAAAAAATTCAAATTTCTTCGAACACATTTTATTAGGGTCTAACAAATCGTACATGGGATCAGTTTTACATTTTTTTCTGGCATTTCAATACACCTTAATTTATCACCACTTACATGTAGGACTACACACTGCTAGAAGTGATGAATTTTATCTAGACCAAAACGACACGAATTTCAAATCAGTTGACTCAACGTAAGGAAGCATAGACAATGCTTTTTTATTCGTAGTGAAGATGACGTGTTTTATAATCCTTTCTTCAGATTCAGTGGGACAAATTCTTTAAATACATGTTCAAAGATGGCGGCATGACAGATTCTACAAAGCTAGTATTGCTGGAGCATGACTACCTCTCTAAAGTATCCGACCTGGTGGGTAGTCTCGGAGTAAATAAGACAAGGTGAGGAAAATCGCACAGTTTTCTGAAGCTCAGTACTAGCAGTTTAGGCTACTTGTAAAATGTGCGGATCTTGCTAGTGATAAGCACGAATACATGTAGATGGCAGTTACGTGTACAAGCAGCAGAGCACTAGAACTATGGTATCAAGCTACAAAAAACAGGCGTAGTTCCTAAAATCGCACAGAATTAGTGTTTTGAGACCTTTTGTGTACTGATCCTAATGCCGCCGGTCACAGCAATGTAAGATTGCCATATAGCTTTTCCCGTAACGGTATTTTTAAAGAAAATGAAGGGTTGGAATTTTTCTACTTCAAGAGAATTACCTCTTTTTTGGTTTCAATTTCCTCTTATTTAATTTCCCGTTTCCTTTTTTAGTCTCTTTTTATCATTATTATGACTTTATTGATGCAAAAACGTTTCTTGCTGTTAAATTTTGCAACATTAATTTTTTTATCTATCACACAAGCCTATTTATTTGTGGAACGATACATCCCCTGGAAAATTTTCTTCTTTTTGTCATTCCGGATTCACTCCAAACTCTGTAGTATAACGGAGGGTTAACTTCCCTGCAGTTTCTGGTAAAGCTAAATCAGCACCACATGTCCCAGTAGTCCGAATCACTTCACCACCATTGGCTTTCCTCCTTAATTTGCACCACCTTCACGGGTCTACTGTTTCGTCTTAACGGTCTGGAATTTTTGTCAATAAAATGACACATATTAGCTTTTTTGTTTCACCAAACAAATCCCATGGCTATGACCAATAGATGCTGTTGCGACAGTCATCTTTTGTTTTGTTGACGAATGGAGATTTTTCTCTTTAGAATAATGAACAACTACTTGATGTGGCGGATGGCGCAGTCCTACGCGCAAGACCTGTCCTGGGAGTTTGTTCACGCCAACCGCGAGTTCTACGTGGCCAGAACTGGCCGCCAAGCATTTCTTGGTTCTTATATGTATTGCTTCAACTACGTTGGGAGAAAAATGGGCACAGGTCTCGGTAAACTGTTCGTAGATAATCACTTCGACCGGAAGGACAAAGAGAGCGCCGAAACACTGGTGAAATACCTGAAGATGGCGCTTAAGGACATGCTGAAGAACGCTTACTGGATGGATAACGCTACAAAAACAACTGCAGCCAAAAAGGTGCGTGCACGAATTTGAGATATGACGTTATACAATCATGACTGGAGGAGCAAAATGTTGGGACAGAGAAGCAGTCAGTCCGTAACTTAAAACATCAATTAACTGTGGTGACTCGAGTGCAGACCAGCTATAGAGTAAAAAAGGAATAATTTGCTATCAGTTCTTCTTAAGCAAGCTTTTAACTCATGCAAAGTTGCGACCATTTGCGTCGTGGTGATGTTGACGTTGTGTTTATCGAACATGACTGTTTCCTGTTTTGAAGATCCTGTAAACTTGTTATGTGTAAAAAGTTAAACCACTAATCGTTTCAAAACTTTCAATAACTTCAATTGTTCCTTCTGAGATTAGAATTAGGTCCTGGAGACCTAGGTCTACGAGTTGTCTTTACCTGGCTGAGTCATTTTTGAGTTGAACATGGTCTCTAACAACAAAGAATTGTTAGTGGCGGCTCCGAAGCACATCTGGAACTGACTTCTAATTTTGGTAAGGAGTAAGTTGCGATCAAATTTATACCGGCAAATGGGCTAAGAAAAGATAAGATTTATGGTATACGGTGGGCTTATGTGGCCCTTTCAAAGCTTAAATACTTTGATAATGTTCATTATATGAATTGAAAGTCGCAAAAAATTGCCGGTGTGACTTAGATGTACATGTACAAGGACCGCGCACCATGACGAATGAAAACCGCCACAATAATTTATTCCAGATCGAAGCCATTACTGACAAGATAGGTGCTCCAGACTTTTCAACTTCCCTGGACGACCTGTACGCTGACGTAAGTTACCTAACAACGGTTGTACACATTGCTGCTGTGTTTTGTGACCAGATACTCTCTATGAAATTTTCAAATTTCCTCGTTGCTTCGTCAGCACAAAGTTGGACCCACAGACGAGCGCGTAGGCGGCAAAGAAACGCAGCATAACGTTTCTGGAATCCTTTTTGATTTTGAATTGCTTGGAGTAGAATGAATGAGTTTTCACAATGTTTCATTTTATCAAATAACGAGTTTTTTAATCGACAATATTAACCTTGACAAAAGTAGGGCAGGCGGTCTCACGATCACGGCTTATAGATATTCATGTGGAAGAATGCTAGTTTCAAGACCTACATTTACATATTTCTCAGAATGCCACGAACGTAAACAAAGGTAGTAGTCGAGTTCTGCATCTAGCTCGTGTACACTTAGATGACGAGTAAATGAACTAGCTCAGTTCAAGCTGAGGTCAATGGACAGTTGTTTCATTTTTTTCGTAGACCCCGACGAATTTTGTGCGATTATTGTTCGAGAGTACACACGGCTTTGGGATTTTTTGGATGAGGACCAAGTGGCTTGATTCATTTGATGAATACAATAAAAAATTTCGGTTTTAATTTGAATCCTAGAAAAAATATTCGTTCAACAGCTCGATTCCACCAAACATATTACTGGCCCGGGTGATTATATTTCTGCACGAATCTTCTTCGGACTGACAAGTTACTTTTAAAGCATAGTCAACGATATCAAGATGCTGAGGACGCTAGGCCATCACGTGGATTTCTTCTTGAACTTTAAAAGATTATTGACATAACGTTTTAGCAGCTCACGATCAAACTGAAGCAAGACAATCGTTCGAGTATCCACTTCGATTGTGAACGTGTAATTCAAACCTAAATATAACCCAACTGCAACAACTTTCAGTTCAAAGTCAACAAAAGTGATTTCTTCCAAAACGTCCTCAGTATGAACCTGTGGGAAGTAAAAGATTGGAACAGGCGCTTAAAACAAGGCAAAGACGACGATGCCTGGGCTTATGCCGTTTACGACACCGCAATGTACTATTACAACCCGTGGAACGAGCTCCTGGTTCCAGCCGGTATGCTACAGTTCCCGCTATATGACAAACGCCTTCCCATGTATATGAACTTTGGATCTATGGGCGTTGTAATGTCTCACGAGTTGGTGCATTCCATAGATGAACTTGGTAAGTTGTGTTAGTTTCTGAAGATGAATTGGAGAAAGGCGAAATCTCATCTCTGTTGGCCGCACGCTAAAAGATACTAAAACTCCGCATGCTCTTCTGAAATCGCATTTTATTTTGCCGAAATATAGCTTTCTATTCTGAGTCTAACCTTCGCTTGTTCCGTACTCAAATCCGGGTTGATTTTTGGGATTTGAAGGAACTGACAGCTCGGTAACGCTCGTGCCATGCTAGGGTCAAGTCAGTGAGTCCAGCCCAGTCTCCGTAATAAACACCATCAGATTATCACAGGAAACATTTTACAGTCTCGCAGCGTGGATACATTCGAACGCTTTCCTAGCTGAAAGTTACTGTACGTTTACTAAATCATTTCGGGCTCTTGTATCATTTAAGTACAAAGTGTAAATTTTCAGTTTTACACTTATGCTGTTTCATGATTGAATGAGCTGGTTCATTCAGTGGCATTTTATTTCAAGATGTCCCATGTCATGAAGTGCGTGAAAATATGATTTGGTGATTTTAATTGTTTAATTATTAAAATGTTTTCTGGTAGGGGAATCTGGATTCTATCAGGAAGCCATTTGTCCTTAAAATGCACCTATCCTCTGAAATTGTCACGCATCTTGAGGAGACGATGAGAACTCTTAGACACTAAAGGCAACTTATTTCAGGTGGCTACTACACGCAACAAGGGAAATTCTTCGACTGGTGGTCGAATGCAACAACTCAAAATTACCGAAAAGCCCGGCAGTGTATTATCGACTTTTACACAAACAAAACGGCTGGCCCTTACCGGGTTGATAACAAAGTGCATAAGGTACGTGATATTTGTGCTCTAACCTTCAGAAGAGACTGTTAATGTTTACAATGAGCTGGATGAAATCATCAACGGCTTCCGTTCACCCATGCACGAATTTATTACTTGGCATATTTTGTACCAAAAATATAATATACATGAAATGGTGGAGGATAAAAGTTTAGTTTAGCTTGGATCACCCAAAGTGTACATTTTTTTCGTAATTGAAATTAACCGACTAGATGCGCTGGTACGGTTTTTATCTTAGTGTTGCGTGCAACTGCGCTGTCGTGTATTTGCAGGATGCCTACAATCTATGAAGCCGAGTTGGTGTTTTCTGTTGCAATTTGTTGCGTCAAATAACTTCAAGCCGTTTTCAATGTTATAGTATATTCCTTCAATGCAGACCTACAAAAATATCTAAATCTTAGAAACACATTGTATATTCATTCTGTAATACATGTACATGTATGTCTGTTGGAAGAGGGCCCTATTATCCATTCATGAATATCAGTTCCAAAAAGAGGTTTACAAAATTATTAAACCAGATAGATAAAACGATGTACATGCATCTATATTAGCGGATTTGCCTGTCATCGGGACTTTCATCACCGCGGACCTCGCGCAATGGATAATCCTTAGTTTATATTTCAGGTTAAAATAAATGCTCGCAGCTACGCCATGGAAGCTATTGCAGAGACTTACGGTTTAAAGCAGGCTTACCTTGCCTACCAGAGGTGGGTTAAGGACAACAACGTGGAACCCGTTGCACCCGGTCTAAACCTTACTAACGAACAGGCCTTCTTCGTATCGTTTGGACAGACTTACTGCTTCAATCGGAACGACGCGTACTCATATCAGCTTGTCATGCGAAATAGAGTTCCAGAAAATATTGCGTAAGTTGTAATAAGTATAGATTTTTCATCTCCACTAATAGACGAGCGGCTTATAGAGCGATCAAAACTACTGTACGCTTTTGGACATTACTCATTTTCTTATTTAAAAATTACGAACATTCTCAAAATTCAATAGAGCATACGGCTCCCTTTAAGAACCATACATGTATGGATAACTCTTTCCCATTAGTCACATAGTGGTGGAGAACCCGTGTGTTCCCTGTTTGGTCTTGGTGCTGCTGCGTTACCGGTTTCTTAGATTTTCCTCTACGTCTTGGTTTCGGGGAAAATGATCACACTAACTGTGAACAATAAGGACCATGAGTGTAGTGAGTATGGTGTCACTGTTGAAACAGTCTTTGTCGCTCACCTCAGGATGGTTGGAGTCGCCGACTGAAACGTCGTGGGCAATCTAATAGTGGATGGTGCTGATCTGTCATCAAGTTTTTCATTCCAATCTGGTTTCATAAATTTTGTCGGTAATTAATAATGGCTTATGGCGTGGCATTGCCATGACGTCAAATTTTTCCTACGTTTCGCATTGGCATTCTACGTTTATTGCTTTTTATGAAAATTAATACCAAGAAAACCTCAAATAAAGCATGGCAAGCGACTATAGATTTTCAGGATATTTCAATTACAAAAGACCCGCTTATTTGAGCCTTTGTGTGTATTTTTCCTGAAACAAACTTTAAAAAGATGTCGCATGAGCACAAAAATTATTAACAGTGTCCACAATGAAATAGTGCGGAAATGAGTAAATCAGCGAAAAGACTCGCGCGATGAGCATAGAGTTTCAAAATCGAGCGACTACAGACCTTTTGAGCATTTCAAAAATCAAAAGGCTCGTTCGTGTTAGTCTTTTTGTGGAGTGTCCTAGTAAAGAATGCTTGAAAGTCAGCAGAAAAGACTATGGCTTACCAGTCTTAGAAAAGTAGCAAACCCAGCCTATTAATATACATTAACAACGAATGTCTTATCAAGCTCTTTGAAACACGTGTCCAACAGCACATCTGCATTAAGAATGAATATACATAGAAAATCGTTCAGTTGGCACTGTGATCATCAGAAACTATCCCTCTGTCTTCCGACAGCTCTAGTCTCTTTCAAGCTAGTGCGCATGTCGCACGTCACGTGGTCATTTAGTATACTTTTACGTTTCAGAATGAACGGGGCCGTTAGCCAGTTGGACGAATTTCAAAAGGCCTTCAACTGTCCCGCAAATGCAAAGTTGAACGCCAAGAAGAAGTGCAACATGTTTTGAATGAAATGACACGTTATATCAATAACTTTGGTTTGCCAGTCATTTATTAATATTGTAGTAATGTGTATTCCACATTTCAACCCATGAAGCCGTTAAAACGGTGAAAGAAAACAACTTTTGATTTAAACCTGTTATGCCAACTGATCGGAACTTGTTTCTCGATTCTCGGCTGCACTTGGAAAGAACTAATAGGCAGCCATGCAGGTTCAGACCGAGCTCGGTGCATGCATGTAGTATGACCTTTATCCTGGCCTGACATGTTAAGGTTGGACTGTATAACTTCTTCCCAATATAGATATAAAATCTAATTTGACGCAGAAACAAGTTGCCGATATCATAACTGGTCTAAATCAAAACGAGTCTTTATAACAGCTTTAATGCGAACGCAGAAAGTAGAGCCAAATCACTTCATGTGCACATGTACATACGCGCTTACCAATTAGTTTGCTTTTTGCTTGATTTGTTACGGTGTTATGTGATAAAGCTATTTGCATACAGGCAACTGAATAATGTATTCCACGTGACCGTACAATTGCCAGGGATCAGGGAACGTGCTAAATAAGATTTGCCGAAACCAATAAAAAGCAAAAGCCCCTGGTTTTACTTGAAGTGGATCTAGGTCTACAGTTGTATGTTAAAATTTAAGTCATCTCCTTTCCTTTGTGACCAAACAATACATAGGCATAACTGTCACCAAGGAGTATCCAGTGAAGGTCACACTAAACTCTCTTTGGAGGAAACTGTATTCATTCTCTGGAGTAATACGAGCAAAGATCTCTTCCAATTGATCTAGCTTCTGGATCCGTCCCTGTTGTCCGTATTTAACCAGTCGTAACAAACTGCGTTGGTGTACAATTCCATCGTTACTCTGTTGTAAAAGTTATTATGTATTCCTGTTGGTCTTATGTATCGTTATATAATTCACTGTATATCTGACAGTTGTATGTATGTATCTATAATTGTATATTAAGGATCCATCCAAACGGCAAAACTTTTAAGTTGTCTGGGCACTTTACTGCCCAGCCAACTCATCAGGCGCCAATTTTTAATGAAGGGATTCAACAATGGCTCACAAAAGCTATTAAGCCGGTTCCATCTTTACCATTTGGTTACGTCTCCAATTGACTCTGATATCGACCTCTGCGTCACTTCATGTCACCACCGGTAAAATTGTCTCTAGACTCGAGACGTCAGCAATACTTCACGGTTGATTATCGAGTTCACTCACCCTGTACACAGGGCACCACGAAAGTCAATCATTCAATCTCCGTCATATTTTTAATCACTTTTTAGTAATGGTTTTGATAATTAAAATTCAGGTTATTTAGTTTGATACTAAGCCGCTGACACAAGTCTCGGTGAAATTGACAAGCCACACCCCCCTCCGTTTCTCTACGCCGCCTATCGGATGGTGGGCACTGTACCTTCGCCCGTTTAATATACCCACGTACACTAAAAAGAAGTTGCGTACTGTATCTTTGTAGTCTTAAACGCAATATCGGCTTTAAAAACTTAAAACACCAACTTCATAATTGCTTCCGAAATTGTATTTTCAATTTGCCACCTTATTCACAGGATATTGAAATACCTGCCAAGACTTGGATTCACCTCTCAGTTAGGTAAATGATTTACACCTTTGCTCACCTTTCACCCATGGTTATCTTATCACTTCGTGTACTGTAGAGTCATTGATTAAATTCCAAGATGAACTCAGTGTTATCAAACTTGTACCAGTCTGACGACGGGACTGTTACAGTTTGTTGTAAACCTGTTCTGTTTGAGTGATGTCTCCATCTCTTAAGTGCCGTCCACACAGGCATAGACTTAACCTAGAAAAAGTTACCCCTAGAGCGAGTTGTCGCTAGGTTTGACTGCTCTCTGGAAGCTATTCAAACTAGCGCCTGAACTTACCCCACTTAGTGACAACTTACTCCATCTTATCGAGGTGGGGTAACTTGTTCTAGGGTGACTTGCGCCATTTGTAATCGCTGTGTGGCCCCCAAAAGTGGAGTGCAGTTGCATACAGACAGGTTTTCTTTTGCACGCCGTGCTCGCGTTAGGCGTTCATACCCACGCACTAAGTGACAACTTCCGCCTTACCCTAGTTACCAGACGTGTGTGTGTGTGAACGCTCCATTTAAATGTGGGGTACGTGACACTAGCGTAAGCTGTTCTATGGTAGGCTGTGTGGGGACAGGACTTGACAGTATGGGGCTGTTTATCATTGATTCATCTACATTGGCTCTTTGTTTTGGAAAATGTAATCAATACATCGACATTGTTTCGTAATATACATTTTCTCCCCAGTTACCCATTTAAGCTCAAAACAAATTCGTCCATTTTCATTCCAGGGTTCTTTGTTCCAACAATATTCTTTGTTTACTTTATCACGATATATACTTCACTATTTGCAAAGTACATGCGCGTGTAAGTGCAGATCAGCTGACTGTTTTTCCATACATTACAAAACTTCGTTGTGGTTGTCTAAGACGAGTTCTAACGAGGAATCTAGCTCCTGTGGCAACCCAACGTTTTGCTGACGAAATTAAATCCAACTCGATGAATCGTAGAGTATTTGAAGCCTACTCAACAAGCTAAGTCAACGGTCTGAATTAGTTGATTTCAGCGAATAGGTGGCGAACACCGGCGAGAATTGGCAATTTTTAATAAAAACAATACAAAATTGATTTCGTTATTTTGTAGCTCTGGTCATCCAACAATAACCTCAAAATGCATCTTTTGCCTTAAAACAGACTATGTGCATTTAATTTAAGCTCTGTCCGTAAACTACGATTTCGAAGACTACTGTCGTATACAGTTGTTTCGACATGGCATTTCGACGTAAAAAGTCCAATTCGATCACTGAGGACAATCGGAGAGTGTAGACGGTGCTCCAAAAGTCATATGCGACTTCTCCTTAGTCAATCAAAAATCAAAAGCGAACTTCAGGTACTCTGTTACAATCGACAAGATGTTTGTGTAGAAAAATAAGCCGTGCCTTTTATCTGAACTCTCCGCTTAGTTGTATACCATAGGTTGCATACGACTAAGCCAGGTAAGTGAACAGGGTTTAAAGGGACACAGTCGCATACGACAGATTTCTTCAAGATCAGAGCTATGAAATACCAAAATCAGTCGTTTCACGATTTTGTTAGAAATCACCAACGTTGGCTTCCAATCATTTGGTAGAAGTAATTGCCATGCAGTGAAGCAGTGACTAGCCTTACTAACAAATGACTTGCGTCTACTAAAAGCAATCCACCCGCCTTCAGACGTCAGCGTTCATGAAGTCATTTGGTGTTCAAGTCCAGGATAAATACGTAATGACAAATGCCGTTACGCCAAATACGTGAAAATACAAGCATAATTCATTGAAAAACACAATATTACGTTGAGCTTACTATCATAATTTTGAAAACGCTATTATTAATTATGATAAAGTTTGTCTCTTATGTACACAACACGATGACAGCCCAAATAGTACTAAGCGCATATTCGCCCATCGTTGAGTTCCAAAGTGCAGCAGATAACAAGACTATCTTGTCTTCTACGCCCCCTTGTCTTCTTCAGTCAGGACATCACTTTCTCGAAGGGTTCAGATCGATTCAGCCCGAGTAGGCGAACATCGTTGGAACTTTTTGTTTTCTTCTCATTTTGACTAATTGGGGTTGGTTCTTCAAACGATGGCGGACAAGGACAGTGAGTCTCTGTGGCCCACTTTCACCAAGGCGGCGTGGGGAACAAGAGAGATCGTGATAGCTATTCTCGCTGGCGTCTTTTTCGTGCTAACCGTGGGTCTCGCCGTTGGTCTTGGCATTCATTGGTCAGATAAGGTGAATACATGCGTGGACAAAAACTGCCTCTCTGCCTCTTCTTATGTATTGACTCATCTCAATAAATCCGTCGATCCATGTACGGATTTCTTCAGCTACGCTTGCTCCGGTTGGCAATCGATAAACTTTTTACCGCCGGATCACTCTCAGGTAACGGTGTTGAATCAGTTGAGTGACCGTAACGCAGAGCGCTTACGAGAAGTCCTGGAGTCCCCCATTAAACGGACGTCAACGAACTCTTGGGAGAGGAAAATCAAAGAACTTTTCAAGTCATGCATAGATACGTACGAAAACCAAAAAGCGGGTGGACAAAAACTGATCAATGCAATAATGAATATGAATGGTTGGTATGGATTTGACCAAACCTATCCACCAACAAATGGCGGCTATGACTTTACAGACCAGTTCTCCAGAGTTCATGTTGATTACTGGAACAATGCGTTGTTCGGGTTCAAAGTTGCTCCGGATGCTGCTACGAAGGACAGAAACGTCATACAGGTAAGCAACATCTTAGGAGGTGGGGTCTAATATTGACACTAAAAATATTCCTTACACGCAATCCCTCCTAGCTTATTTAAAGTGACTTAAAATCAAATTTCAGTCCAAGAAGGCAATTTTGATTAAGACCATTCACTTACGAAAAGTTGGTCGCAACTTGTTTCGTGCTCAGATGAGAATGCTTCATGGGTTTGCCCACAGTTCGTTACTCATTGAGACCATATGCTCAGTGCATTAAATTACACGTACATGTAGGCGTACGTTGTGACAAACCAAAATGCAGAGCCTGGTTTCAATCAACAATGAATGGTTCTTCCGCAGCCCCGAAATCACCTTCAGTTTGACAGAGGAGTATTTTGAGATCAATTTCATTTACGTGATTTAAATCCAAAGCTTGTTATGGTGATGGGAGGCGGGTTTATGTTACGTAACCGCCTTAAACTCTTAACATCTTTACAACGACAGCTACTACGAATTGAAGAGTTTCATCCATTCAAAAATTCCTTGTTATTCATTTTGTGTGCGAGAAAACGTCTTCCTCAAAATTATTTTTGGTTATCAACTCCAGGGTGATAAAGTAGTAGGCAACCAGCAAAAATCGAAATTGCAAGGTTGATATCCCCAACCTCTGTTGTTATCTTTAATTTAGATATTCCTAGGGCACAAATCCCCATACTATGACATTACTGTGAAATTGTAATCTCTCAAAAAGGACACGAGTAGGCATGCAGTAACCGCTCACAAGGAAGCACGTTGATGCAATTTCACAAGAAGAAATGTGTAAAACTAGTACATTTCAGATTTTATCTAAGTTAGCCGTAAAGGCAATAGAGAGATTTATTTCAAAGCAGGGGTCCGTTCCAACTGACTTAAGCTAAGACAAATCTTAAATTTAAGTCAATTTTAAGATAAAACTTAAAGTTGTCGCCAGACCGTTTCAATAAAGAGCTCTTAAGTTTGACTTACGTTTTTTAATCATGGAGTTTTGTTTTAATCTTACCGGATATGGAAGTTTCAAAGTTTGGAAGTTGAGAAAAATCTTAAACTTAAGACAAAAATAACTTGAATCAAGATTCTTAGAAAAGAGGAAAGAGCGCCGGATAACAGGGGGATACACCCTGTAGGTCTGTCTCACCCAGTTACCGATTATTTTGGTTGCAGATTCATACTGTTTTGTCTATATTACATGCAGGCGCATGCGCGCACCCCGGCTTTTTGTTAGCAAAAGGTCCACTTCGGAGATTCGAACCTCCCGTATTAAAGACTGGGTGCGCGTATGCAGGCGTGGTCGCGTCGCCAATGCTGGAATGTCGAACCTCTACTCAACTGATACTTTTGATGCTAAAACTTCATTCTTTTTAGACCAATCGGCTCTCCTCCCTGAGGAGCAACTAAGTTTTTTGGGGGTGGGGCGGGGGGGGGGAATCTGGAAAGCTACGATACCATTACGTTTCGAGAGTAGACTCGAAAAAGAGTCCGTTCAAAAGAGTTTCATTGAAAAACTACACCGCTGTATGGGGTTATAGTGTAGAGTTATGAACTTCTGCGGGGAACATTCCATTTCCATGTGTAGCCTACCTTTTCAATGTAAATACCCTGGTAGACTCTTCCAAAGCAATGCCGTTGTATCTTTGTACTGTTGTGAATAGAAAAATGGTTACAACAAATCCAGTCTAGAATTACCTTGACTATCATATTGACCCAATCAAACCCATGGGCAGATCCAGGGATCAAGGGTGTTCGGACCCCCCTTTTCCCTTGATTTAAGTGATATCAAATCCAGAATTTTCAGATTGTTGACTTAGACCCCCATTTTAAAAACTCCTTGATCCGACCCCCTTTGGAAAATTCTGGATCCGCCCATTAACCCGCCGTGTCAAGAAACATGAGCTCTGCCCGAAGCAGCGAACACTTGTCAGCTCTTCCCAAGCCTAGAACTTCTTTCGTCCAATCTGAATAAGGATCTAGTTGACCACGTGACCAACTGCCTCCACAGAAGGTGCGGTTTTATGGCTTCCCTTTTATTGGCATCACTTTTGTGTTTCATGAACAATGTCAAGTTACTGCCTTCGCAAAAACTAATTTAAAGACATTTAGCGAAAATTGTAACTGTCTACGCTTTCATGTACATGTCATGCTTTAGTTACACTATAATTAAATAGTTGTCATTTAAGATGTGTATTGAGAGTTGTTAGCAGTACTCATTAATCGAAATGTTTGTTTTACAGATTGATTACGCCGGCTTGGGGATGTACTGGACGTATTATTCAGACCCTAGGGCGCAAGGGGTACGTTGCAAACAATTCCAGCAAATATTGTTAATCTACTATAACTTTGTCCCTGCCCCGGCCGGCCATCACTGGTCGAAAATCACTAATACACTGTTGTATGTTTTCGTTTACATTGTATCATGTTTAACTTTATACTTTTATGCCAGTGACGGTGCACCGAAAAACTGGCCACCACAGTTGGATGACATTGGGTTTGACTTTTCATGAACGATAAAAAAATTGAGATAGTGCAAAAACGTGAAATACACATGCAGGGCTATTCGTATCGTTTCTGGTGTTTTTCTGTGAACGAAATTCAAATTGCACTGTATGTTCGGCTCTGTTGCAGATATACATGTAAAGAAATGCTTCTCAACATGTCAATGTAACAAGTAGTCTTGTATCACAGGTGCAGGTATGTTGAAACAAAATCACCGTAAATTACACAGTACAGTAGTTCGTGAAACAACCACTTCACATACGAGGAGTACTTGTACTGTACAATTTGTGTCATTTTTCAACTTTTGTTTACAGATTTTGAATGGATATAAAACCTTTGTGACGACAATTGTCCAACTACTACGAAGAGACAAAGGTTTAGACGACAACCAAGCAGTTGTCACCACCATCGTCAATGACGTGATAGACTTCGAAACCAAACTGGCAAATGTGAGTTTAATTCTAACCTGGAACGGATTCCGTAGATGCGAGGCTTTGGCGAGTGGAGCGTGATTAAAAACGTGCTTGGCTTGTGATGGATGGCCACCACTTCATGGGCGGCGCACCGTGGGGGGCTGGGGGGAGGGCTACAGTCCCCCACTTTTTTCAGTGCTGCGCCACCCATACACTTCTCAATCTTGTGTGATCTCGGGTTTTCGAAAAAGTAATCTATGCAACGCAGCTGCGCTGTGAAAAATAGATGTTCATCAGAACAAAACGGGTGAAAAGCGGAGTTAATTCATCTCTCTACGTAATCCACCACTGAACAATTCTGCACTTGGGCCGCCATGTATTCATTGCGTCATAAAAATAGCGGTCACGTTGAAATCGCGCATTGGTAAAATGTATCAACATGACAATTAAAACGTTATCACAATTCCTATTCAATCTTCTCTGTAGTTTTGTTTTGGTTAGACCTGTGACACCGGTTAGAGTGTTAATCGCAGGTTAGATAAATAACAAATACACACTGTACGTTGATACAGCTCCTGCACTGCTGGAAAATATCGTAAGGACTGACCTGGTACTTCAATTGGGAGGTCACGCTGAACTTCTCACTGCTGAAAGATTACTAATTACGCGTGGAGTGTTTTCGTTTAAAGACCGTTCTTGTTCAATTTTTTGAGTTTGTAACGAATCTGCCAATGAGATCTACCAAGAAGGTTCGTGCTACAGCATGAACAAAAGAAAGAGTGACAGTTTTATTTATTTACATTGAGACATAATACAATGATTAAGTAACTGCGATTTAAATTAGGAGGATTTTTTAAAGGTTTTCGGCCGCTAATAAGAAGGTCCCCTATATACAATGTACAAATAAAAAATGGAAATGGAAAAATCGGTAGAAATATGTGAATAACCCAAAACTGGAAAAGACAAAATTATGAGATATAAAAAGGCCCTATAGTTAAGGATTTTTCAAAATTTCAGGGCCTGAAACTAAGTGAAGCTTTCAAAAATGCCCTATGTTTAGTTTCAGTATATTGAAACCAGTTGTGGAATTTTAAATCATGGCTTTAGTAGAAAACCCGTTAAGACACGACTTATTAATAATAAAGTCCCATGTACCACGGTGCAGACGGGGAGAGAGGGAGGCAGGGAGCGAGCGAGATGGGGGTGAGATTTGTTACCGGCGCAAGTTAAATAACTAAGTAAGCTTTACGTTGTACTATGACTTCTACGGTTATGACGAAGGTTTCATACGACATGTTTTGGTAAATACATGTCAGTTGAACTATTTCAGTTTTCTTGTTTTTAAACGTCAAATTTTAGTCATTACAGGTATTCTTTAGTAAATTGACCTAGCAATGACGTCTGTGTGCATGCCGGCGCGCACCCAGAAGGGGGGGGGGGGCTAGGGGGGCTCGAATGAGCCCCCATTTGGCGAATTGGGTAAAAAGGTCCGCCTCGGAGATAAAAAAAGTCCGAGAAAATTAGACAAAAGTCCACTACAAAGGCGCAGTCGCACAGTTCACAGACCTGAAGGTGGTACCCCGTTTTTTAGTCCTCCCGCTTTTCTTTTAGCAAAAGGTCAACTTTGATAAAAATTCGAGCCCCCCCCATGTTAAAGGCTGGGTGCGCGCATGGTGTGGAAAGCTTGGAACTTACCATAACGGAAGGCCAAACGTGATGTTTACGGACATGTGCATTTCAGATTACTCAGTGGACCCAACCGACAGACGACGCTCACCATCCTGTCAATAGATTGTCCATAACAGATCTGAATACCAGATATGGATTCGTAAGTAACAAAAAGTGCCTTAGGCATCATGTGTTAGAAAGCCACTCCACACGAAGAAACAGTACAAGCCGGAAGCATTCATACAAAATGTCCCAGAATTCCCCGTCATGACAGCTACTGTACATTGTAAGCAAAGACCACAGTTCGAGTGGCTGATTTTGACGTTATCACTCGCCTGAGTAAAAAAAAACCGTTGTTCGCACCCTGTCTCGTCAGGACAGATGAAAAAAGGCACGACTTAAACGAGCAAAGTCGATGGGATTTCTCAGAGATGAAGAAATTTAACAAAAGTATGTTTTTTGCCTTTCTACGTCTACCTAAAAAATTGAGATGCTCAATATGACCAAAAATTGCGATTTAGTTCCTAAATTCACCAATTCGCAACTTCCGCGGTGCAAAAGAGGAAACAAGAATTCAAATGCCCTTGCACTCCAGATTCCAGAAATTTAGACTAATAAATGTTGTTACCATCCAGATTTTTAAGGGTAACTGCATGTATTCCTGCCAAATATTCTCCACTAAACAAAATGTGCTTTGAAAATGTCGGCAATGATTACGTATCCGGGTGGGAGTAGTGGTGTTTGAAATTTACATGTAAAGGGGCATTTCATCTTAATTTAGTTACCTTCAAGAAGCAGGTAATGGACTGAGTGTACTATTTTCCCCCGCTTTAAAGTGATGTACGACTTAGAATGTCCGAGATTTTCATATCTCAGAGATGGCTAATTGGATTCATATGCAACGCCCGGATACGTGTACTACGCTTTGCGCTCTCTTCCACAAAACGCTGTCAGACAGTTATGATTTATTTAAAACAGGCTACCAAAATAAGACTTTTATGATTTTTGTAAAAAACGAAAGTTGACTAAAATCGAAAGCGAAATTTAACCTAACGAAAATTGTAAAATCGTTTTTGAGATGTTATCTTCAATATTTACATCAACCGAAATTCGGTCATGTTAGTGATACTGTCATTGTTATCAATTGCATTTTTCATGTTTTGCTGAATTTTACTAAAGACATGATCACGTGACATAGTCGATCTGGCACATTAGCAAAACTCAGTAATCAAAATTTACATACTTTCTGTTTTCTGTAAATGTATACTTTTACTGAGTTAAATTATATAGATTTGTGAATATTTATCTGAATGTACAGACTTGAAAATAAGGTCCTACTGTACATAAGTTTCTTCTTAGATGCGTCTTCAACGTGTTTAGGTTCTAAGAGTGATGACTGGTAACTCTCGTTCTCTCCGCTCTCTGACTAGTAGTAGAACTTGATGAGGAAGCCTTTCCTTACAAATAATAAATATTGCGTGCAGATTTGTTTATGGAAATCGCGGACACAGCCGGCAGTCGAGCGAAACCTTAACCTTTGAGAACAGTAGAGTTATAACGCCCAGAAATCTCATGACTTTTACTTTATTGCGAAGCATGCAACATTTTATTTTCCACTTCCGTTGCTATAAGATGCTTCAGATATCTGGCAGATAATGCATGTTCCTACATCTTTGTAATGAACATAATTCAACATGAATATTACAATTTTTTTTCTTCACCACTTGCTTTAACGGTTAGCTAAAATCGACGCGTGCGCATCCCAGAGCGTAGAATTGTGGGATGACGCAGAAAGTGTCACGTGACTCGGTAACCTGGCAGTTGATTCAGCCAGTTTACTCGCATCCGTGACACAAAAAGTAGCTGCAACACAAAAAGTGGCGCCTCATGAGACACGTGACTTCACGTCCATTAATAATAGAATGTCCAATCTTTGTCCTTATTGACATGTACTTCGAACTAACGACCATTGACCAAATAGCAATTTCAATTCACATTTCATTTTAAAAGATAATGGAAAGAGAAAGTGCCTGTTTTTATAGTGCGAAAGGCCGACAGTCAATTTTTTTGACTATTGTCCCTTTAAACTATCGACCTTGACCCGGTATGAGCAAAATGTTCATGTCCCTTCAGAGTGCAAAATATTTTCTATTTCCCCAGTTAAGCTTCCCACTTTTACGTATACACGTCACGGTTTGACCTGTTGTTATCACCACTATTTCAGACAAGCTTGACGTCACAGGAACAATGATATTTCTTTCGTTGCTATGCCGTCACTTCTTTAAGCTAGTGGCTCGCTTTTCTCAAAGGCGATATTTTGCTGTTGCTTTGGCAAAATCTTTCAACCTTTCAATAAATGCATGCTTTTATTTCCTTCCACTACAATGTCTTTGAGAAATTGTCATTCGTAACTAAGGTGGTAGACAGCACCCGCCGGCATCAGAAACTTTGATTTTACTCCTTTTGTGTGAAGCAGGGTAATTACTGCATTAGCGATGACTCCAAGGTCGAAATAAACCAAACTATCGTGGACTAAAGCTGGTGTTTTTTAATCCAAAATGGAATTCTCCATGAAAAATTTTGTCATTGTCGTTCGTTCCAGGAGAAATACGATAAATATTAGCAAAACACGATGGCATTGTTGTTCTTAGCAAGGGAGGTGTGTTCACTTTAATGTCGGATACACAATGGGTTTATGAGCGCCAACAAAAGATTACAAGAACGCTTTAACGATAAGAAAACTTTAAGTGTGTGAAGGATTTTCCTCCGTTTGACAAATACCATGCAAACTCATGGAATGTGACGTCGTTTTCGTAAAATGTAACAATGGTATATTTCTCGCATGTGCGTTCGACGCAAATTGATACCATTTCATAAAATGTAACAACTTGTTAAGTTTTAGGAGAGGCCTAGCAACGTAAAATGTAACAATGACATAAAATGTAACAATTGTTACATTTTACGAAATTGTTACATTTTACGGCGTATCAGCGCCGTCACATGGAGCACTCACCGGCAAACAGCGAAGGTGTCAAAACAAGCATAGTGTATTCTACACTTCTATCTTCGGTAACTCGACATCAGAAATTGGCGTATATGCCTCGACAACATAATCAAAGTATTCATAGAGCACAAAGCAGCGTTAACCGCTCCCGTTGAATTTGTGGTTCTCAAATGTAGTTCGGCATTGACAACATCAACATACTATTACAGATGGACTGGCTGAGGTTCTTCCAATATATGTTTGGACAAAACGTTAATGCTGACACGCAGGTGGTTCTTCTTGAGCAGAACTACTTAAAGCAAGTTACGGGTTTAATAAACAGTTTAGGAAACGACAAAAACAGGTAAGTGTAATATTCTTTTTAGCCAGTAAATATAGTCGCTGTTCTCCAGTCACTGTAAATGGCATTCACTGAGCTGCACATGGTCAGCTCCCATCAGTCCACGTAATGCGTTGTTACATTACACAGTGATCTGATACAGTGACGGAAGTTACCATGATAAATACATGTAAAGCTGGGTGCGTGCGCGTGTTTATTTTTATGGACCAACGTTTGCATAGAGAACAACTACCTAAACAAAGATTGAAATCCTTTTGGAAATCAATTAACTTCGTTGTACGATGTCAATTTTATGTTTAAATGACTTTATCTCAATTCCCTGGTTTACTGGTTTCCTTGGGTCGTCGGGTGTAAAAAGGAATGTTTGTTTTTCTGAATTTTGATCATCTCATATTATGGCGTTTGGTCTTAATACCCGACATCAATGTACTTGGCTTTACACACCAGTTGACCTTGGACTTACTTTTTATGACCTTTGGGGGTATATAATTATTTTTCAAGACTACTTCCTATTACACACAAACGTGTAATTGGGGAGTGTGTGACTTTTGGTTAAAACAATTCAGTGTTGGTGCGCACTAAGGAATTAAACCGCGCAATTCTGTCAAACATTTTGATTTATCTCACCGTTATGACATTAGTCTTGCCTTATACAACTCTGTTTAGAAATGATCTCTTGACTGGGGAACCTTGCGGGATACCCGCAGTTAGTTATTTCTTTAGCACTAGCTCATAAATTTTCAGGTTATGATTTGGTCTGAAAAATGACTAATTGGCAGTTCTTATTAAGCCCACAAATCACACTTATTTTGTCTAAGGAATCATTTGAGGCAATTTCACAACAGCAAGTGCCTTTAATCATAGCTTCTTGCTTTAAAGGCGTAGCGTGAAAATGAATACAACACAGTGAAAAGCCCAGTATGAATGAAGTTGTAAAATTTCTGTTATATTTTGAAAGGCTAAAACGCCATATAAAAATAACTAAGGTTAATTTTAATCATTTTCACAGCCCTTCCAAAACCTGACTATGACAGATAATTTCGAAACATGGTCTGAGTTAGTTAGTTTATCCGTTACTGCTGCCATCTACGGAGCTATTACGATACTGCATGACGTTGGTTGATTTGTAATGTAGAGTTGTAAACCATGGCTATTTTTCAGGATTCTGAATAACTACCTCGTGTGGCGAGTCAGCTCCTCCTTTGCGCAGGATCTATCGTGGGATTACGTACACGCCAACCGCGAGTTCTACGTTGCGCGGACTGGCCGGAAAGAGTTTCTGGGCAACTGGAAGTATTGCTTTCGTTTCATTGGCAACTCGATGCAGACTGCATTTGGAGGGCTCTTCGTGCGCGACCACTTTAGCGCCAGTGACAAACAGACGGTGGATGGTATGTTCAAATACATGAAAACGACATTAAAGGATATGGTTAATGGTGCAAGTTGGATGGACAGCGATACGAGGACGGCTGCTTTAGCAAAAGTGAGTTTGTTTTCAGTGTGATTGTTCAAGCTTCCTATCCGGTAACAAGAATCGTAAGCGAGATTGTTTACGGAAGTTAGAAGCGCATTGGTATTTATTTTTTAATAAGTGTAGAAACAAGCAATACGTCATGGGCGCGACGCAACGAATAAAAATCTTGAAGACTACAATGTGTGTGCATTTGTAGTCAGTGGCAGATCTACGTTTTCAGTAAGGGGGGGAGTTAAGATTCGAGCGGAAGGAAGGTCGGGAGGGGGTTTTCCCCCTCACGGGGTTCCCCCCTCCCATGTATGTTGTGGTTTTTATAAGCTGATTTCGTTTTTCTGGCGATTTTTTTAAT
Organism: Phoronis australis; assembly: GCA_002633005.1. Taxonomy (NCBI): domain Eukaryota; kingdom Metazoa; phylum Phoronida; family Phoronidae; genus Phoronis; species Phoronis australis. The sequence goes on along the minus strand of NMRA01000231.1, from coordinate 111,565 downwards.
TTTTATTTTTGATCCTGTCCCGAGGGCGGGGGGGGGGTTAAGCCCCCTGAAGTCCCACTGTAGATCCGCCTCTGTTAACTGTAGATATATTGTCATATTATGGATGACGAGATAATGTCATCTAAGCGTATTTTGATGTTCGATCCAATGGATCTTAGATAAAATGACGGGTAATAGTCACTCATAGGGGTCCCGCATTTTGCGAACTCAGTGGCATGCAACTAGTTCTAAAAACCTGGAATTCCTGTAAGAGACTCTTGACAAATGATGCATTTGAGGCGAGGCCGTTGCCGGGCATGATCAAGGGTTCTTCTTTTATTAGCGTTTGATGACATAAGAAACCTGTGGTCGACTTCCGTCATCCTCTGAAGCATAGTAGGAGACATGAGCCTACAGTAAGACAGAAAGAAGCTCAAAGTAATATTTACAGCCTATTTCCAGATTGACGCCATCGTTGACAAACTTGGCTACCCAGATATGATGGCTCCCAATAACGATCATATGTTGGACGATTTCTACGAAAAGGTAAGTAAGCAGAGGAAAGATGGCGCAGATGACGGAAATTTTACTTCCGCCACTAATCGTCGCACTTTGTATTGCACAAAGACAATTTCTTGTTGGTACGTACGGTTTGACATTTTGCACAAGTTTTTATGCGGCACTGCTAATCCGACATGCAACGAGTCTCCAGAACAGATTGACAATTACTGAACTTTGCTTTCGTTTACAGCTGACAGTAGACACAGGAGACTACTTCCAAAACCTGCTGAATCTGTACAAGTTTCAAAAGTCCGACTGGACCAATCGACTGGTCAAAGGCGTAGACAGAAGCGCGTGGCCCTACAGTGCTTATGACATTACCGCCCATTTTTACAATCCTTGGAACAACCTGTTTGTACCAGCTGGAATCATGCAGTTCCCACTTTACAAAAGCACCCTGCCAGGGTTCATGAACTTTGGCTCGCTGGGAACGCTGATGGGTCATGAATTAATACACGCGGTTGACGAACAAGGTAAGAAGAGGGCCTATAGTGCTGTTATCGGAAATAAGTTGCATTCCAGTTTGGAATCACCCCAAACCAAAAACACGAGAATCATATAATCGAGGCATCAAGTTATTTAACAAAAGGGTTGTTGATAACTGCCTGTCCACTGAGTGCCATTCGTGACTGCGGATCTGGGAAACACCAGTGAAGGCACATTGGAACCTGCAAGTGGTTTTCAACTAATGATATACCGTTATCTATGTACCATAGACAGAATTCATTAAACGCACGATTGTATTGTCGGTTGACACGGCACATAGTCGCTCAAACTCTGTGTATTTGTTGATCAGCCGCAGGACAACCGTACATGTAGAGAAGAACGCCAAGACAAATAACCAGAATAGTCCTGCGGACGATCGACATATAATAGTTTGAGCGAGTGTGTATAAAAATCGTCAACAGGCAACACTGTTGTGCATTTAATGACTTTTGTCTTCAAGAGTTATTGCCGTCAGTTTATTTGTCACATCATAAGACAATTTTCGTGTCGAATATTTTTCGTCTTTCCAATCGTGCAACATCTTTTTCATCGTGAGCTCCATCGTAAGAGATATTTCCAGAAGTCTACCTCAAAATAAATCGAAAGACATTGAAGATCACTTTGTGAATTACACACAGGCAATAGTTGCGGTGCTTTTAGAACGATGAAATTAATACCCGTACATTTTCTTAAGAAATTCTATGAATAGAACCTTTTCGAAGATTTTTACTAGGAAAGGATTATTGGTGAAGATGAATACCTCGAACGAACTCTCTGTTTCGATCAAACTGTTAAGAGCACATATATGACTCTTTGGCGACCGTGTTCAGCGTATGTGTCTCACGACTATGGTGCTGGCAATCATAAACAAAGGTTTCAGCGATATTTGTAGTGCAAGCATAACTCGTAAACCCTGTTACATAGGCGGATTTAGGGGGCCCAGGAGGCCCACATCCACCCCCCCTTGGCTGCCGCAAAAAATAAAACAGCAAGAGCGTAGGGAAATGTTGAGTTTATTAATTAAATTTTAAAAAACAAGATTTAAATGTGTGCAATTTTAAGTGTCAAATTCGGAACACGGCGCAATCGTAACGGAACTATGGCTAAGTATAGGATTTCCCGCGATATCCCAGGCAACCGGCAGTGGCGCTGGGAACTACGACTCCCTTTCCGTCGTCTGCTCCACTGTGCAATGAAGAAAATTGCTTCATTTTTTAAAGAAAATGGAAACTGAGTGATGATGAAAAAAACAGAAGCTGCTGGTAAGATGTCAATTTTAATCGAAGCCTTTGTGAATCACTCTCAAACTCATAATTCTCTCTTTGTCAAACCTTAACTTAAGACGATTTCCAAAGCAATCGCGTCATTTTTGCCAACACAAAACACGGATTTGGTCTCTTGGGCAATCGAAGACTATTTTAAATACAACAAATTTGTTTCGAACTGATTCACAAAATATAAAACGTGTAATAAGCATTTCGAAAAGAAGGAGGTTTCGCGCGCAAACGCTTTGGACCATAAACAAGTAGGTCTCGTAGTAACAAATTAGTAGTTAAATCGTGGTGGTGGAGTGGTTAAGTACGCGCGTTCTAAGTGCCAGGTCATGAATTCGAGTCTGTGGTACATGCAGTTTTTCCTGTTTGACACTTTCTCGGCATTTTTCTTGCCTTTTTTCTTGGATAATACTTCGGGAATCAAGGGAAATGCTTGATTTTTAGAGGAAAAAACAGAAAAATTTCCCGACCTCCCCCATCTACATGCGCATCTACAATCGTACTTTGAGCAAATGTTTGTAGACAAAATGTTGCCCCCCTTGTGATATCCAAGATCCGCTACTGTTGTTAGGCTATACCATTAGAATGAACAAGAATTCGTGTCAATACGAATGACTTCTGAAAAATTCTTGGGGAAGGGCTTCCGAAATCTCAATAGGATGCCCCCTCTTTCGTACTCTCCGGTTGCACGGCAAGTAGGACCGGCGCGTATTCTTTCAAGAATCTCCTAAATTTCTATACTATAACTTAACAATTTGAAAAAAGGGTCTGGCAATTTGAAGGGTAGTTCAAAATGCGGGTCATGTGTGCCTTCAGTTTTTAAATTGTGTTGTCTCGTGAATATAGTCATTATCATTTTCTTCTGGTAATCTGTAAGCGTTCTGATTCACATATTAAAATATGCACTCAATTACTACATAATAAGCTAATGAGAACAAGTGACAATGATTTAGCAAGCTTCGGTGGAACACCTTAATCTTCCGATTCCCAAACAACGTGTTTTTGCCTAAATCCAAGTACTTCCTGTTTCGGTGAATGTCGACCACAGGTTGATGGCATTCAGGGGTTCTCTATCATTTTCCCGACCTCACAATGATACCACCCAGTAGAAATACGTGAATCCATTTTTCAGTGCATTGCATTATACCATGGAATTTCCTCAATATACGCCCCAAGTGAATTGTGGCCTAGGGTCTCACTGTAATTACTGACGGAAATTAAACGAAACCACAACCGAAATTTCCGATACTTTGCCCCACCTACTCACTCCGAGGCAATGCTGCCTCTCCCTGTATTCCTCCAAATTTCGAACTCTCGTATTAGGGTTTCCTTTAGCTACTTTTTTACCCCGTAAGACTGATTTTGGTCCTCTAATGAAATGAAATTCATTACCCAATTATGGTAAAAATTATACCCTAACCGCGTAACGTGCTCAGGTTTAATGTTTTCTCGCGAAATTTTCTCTTTGAAGCATCAGGGTTTTCCAGTTTCTGGTGGTTGCCTGTACGAGGTTTGCCCACCAAACAAGAAAGTCCGCACAACGGTGGCAAAGAGGAGCAAAATTGAAAACGACCAGGGGGTCTGAAGTAGTGGAAATAAGGAGGCATCAGACTCCGGGGGGCCACGTGGGTAAACATTTGGCGAAGTCGGTAATGTTTAAATTCCTACGGGCCTCTTATAAAAGATATTTTGTTTGCCCCCAACCCCATGCAAACTATTCCACTAATAGTTTTAATAGAGTTAAAACACGCATGTACTGTTGTTTCTTCAGGTAGCTACTACACATGGGACGGTAACATCAAGGACTGGTGGTCAACGCAAAGCTCCGACCAGTACTTGGACAGAAGAAAGTGCTTCGAAGACTATTACACCAACAAAACTGTCGGTCCCTACCAAGTCGGAAAAACTAAATATAGGGTGAGGTTCTTCAGAAATAGAACACCTCTTCTCAAGATACCTCCATCAAAGGTCGCACGCATGTACCGAGCTTAATAACTGTCTCGTATCGAGAAATTCTAGACAAAATCACATGCTCCTATTGAAAATACAAGGCGATATCACGCGAGATCTAAGTGTGCTTTTCTAGCGAGACACTAGCGTTACCGGTTTTAGCTAAGGGCGGGGTCGTATCTTGATTTTACAGTTGGCACACAATTTATTATCGTGACTTGGTTTACAAAGACGGACGTCTATATTGATAGTGAAGTACGATCATGTTTACGGCAAAAGCAGTGTTGCACCCTTTCACAGTACATGTAGGCTACAGCGTCACCCGCGTTAATATGTTTGACCGCCTGTGCGATTTGTCACTAATGGGATTCAGATTTACAGTGAAAATACACCACTTTCAGGTGGGTACATCATTGGTCAAGAAGCGCTACCTTGGGTCATAGTCTTAAGACGATTTATAAAAAATGATAAGATTGGTTAAGAGGACCAGGTGTGATAGTGGTGGGAAACTCCAAAACATGACACCCAGAATGCGACAGCTCTCCTGAAGAAAACCTATTACCTAATTTCTCTAATAAAGTATCGATTTTAAAAACTCGAAAACTGTTAATATTTACTTTTCAATTTTTCAAACAGTCATGTTGGTCGTTTTATCCTCATTTATGGTTCATGTTTTACTTTGGAACTCGTACGCGTGACAGGCGCGTTGTTACGACAGCACTCATTCGGCCAGGCGACTGGGTCATTTAAATCTGTGACGGCACAATCACTCAAGCCTTTGATGTGCTGAAAACTTCACTGGAGACTGGGGTGAAAGATGCACGAGTGCATAGGGCGGTTTTTATGTGTATGAGCGTGACGTAATTTCTTTGCTACTGCCAAATCATGGTGCACGGAAGCTTATACAGAGATGAGATCACTCATTCATCTAATTTACAATACTAATAATTATTGGATTGTGTATTTTCGTAAATTAGATCATCATCCACGCCAAACAGTACGCAGGCCGAGCCATAGCGGAAACATACGGCGTCCAGAATGCTTTCCTTTCTTACAAGAAGTATGCAGCTGACCATGGGAAAGATAAGCTTTTGCCTGGCCTGGGCCTCACATCGGAGCAGGCGTTTTTCGTCGCTTACGGACAGGTTAGTTGACATACATGTAATGACTAAGAGGGCCGCTGTCACAACTTGAACGCCAGCATCAAATGTGTAGTTACAGTAGTCGACTACCAGACGCAAGGCGATATCTTGGCACATTTGTCGCGTCTGAATGTTCCACGGACATCTGGTCACTAAGGCAACAGTCTTTACATGACCACGTGATCTTATGAACACTGGTCCACATCCGGGGATGAGAAATAAAAAGAAACGCATGAAGTTGAGGTATTCCATACCCCATAAGAGTAGTCCGGAAACAGAGCAGGCAATCCTCAGTCTCTCACGGCCGTTCCCATAACAACTTGCTTTTATCAACCGCAAATTTCCTTCTTAGTTTTTTATCTCATTGACCACTATTCCTTTCACCAATAACAAAAGGCACGAGTTCCAGTGCTTGACAGTATATGCTCAGCTCCATTAACGACAAAAGATACAAAACTATAAATTTGAACTCGGTAGAAAGCATGTGGAGTTTGATTTTGACTTTTTGCCAATCTGCCATTAACGTGGGCAATTCTTTTTAACATAATTTAGCAAAAAGGAAGGTATATCATACAATAACAACACCAAAACCGTGTCCTTAAATGTTCAAGATGAATTCTCTAAAACGCTGTTATAGTTTTCGTATTAGTTATTTTTCGTTTTCATGCAACTTATAATTTTTTCACTAGTAAACTCGTTTAAAATCCGATATTTTGATATTCCATCATATGGAAAGATTAATATTTTAAGACAATTAATAACCACGATTGGAGACCATTGTATAAAACATGTATGTGAAAGTTCCATATACATCCGATCACCCATTCCTGAGTGGGCGAAATCTAGACATTTTTGTTAGGGTCCCACATAACCTACAATGAGAACGCTTGTTTGCGGCCNACTGGTCCACATCCGGGGATAAGAAATAAAAAGAAACGCTTGAAGTTGAGGTATTCCATACCCCATAAGAGTAGTCCGGAAACAGAGCAGGCAATCCTCAGTCTCTCACGGCCGTTCCCATAACAACTTGCTTTTATCAACCGCAAATTTCCTTCTTAGTTTTTCATCTCATTGACCACTATTCCTTTCACCAATAACAAAAGGCACGAGTTCCAGTGCTTGACAGTATATGCTCAGCTCCATTAACGACAAAAGATACAAAACTATAAATTTGAACTCAGTAGAAAGCATGTGGAATTTGATTTTGACTTTTTGCCAATCTGCCATTAACGTGGGCAATTCTTTTTAACATAATTTAGCAAAAAGGAAGGTATATCATACACTAACAACACCAAAACCGTGTCATTAAATGTTCAAGATGAATTCTCTAAAACGCTGTTATAGTTTTCGTATTAGTTATTTTTCGTTTTCATGCAACTTATAATTTTTTTCACTAGTAAACTCGTTTAAAATCCGATATTTTGATATTCCATCATACGGAAAGATTAATATTTTAAGACAATTAATAACCACGATTGGAGACCATTGTATAAAACATGTATGTGAAAGTTCCATATACATCCGATCACCCATTCCTGAGTGGGCCAAATCTAGACATTTTTGTTAGGGTCCCAAATAACCTACAATGAGAGCGCTTGTTTGCGGCCGTGAAGAAGGTTGTCCATCGTTTCCGAAGTTGGCCAAATCTCGAATTTTTGGTAGGGTACCAAATAATTAACCTACAATGAGAACGCTGTTCGCGGCCGTGAAGACGGTTGTCTATCGTGTTAGTGTTTCCCGGTATTTGTCTTCTAATCCTTGCACGAAAGTATGGGCCTAGAAACACGCACGTGCGATCAGGAGTCCCTTTCTTGAATTCCACACCAATGGGGTGTGTGCGATTTATTTTAGCAGTCCATTGCCAGGTTGGGGACTTTTTTGACGCCACATTCACATGTATAAACATCCCGTCATTGATTGGGCGCAAGTCAGCTTCAAAGTTTCTACTGTTTGTTACTGTTGCTTTTGCATGGCGATTTGCGCCCAGGGCGTATTAATGAGACATTCTCTCTAATACCTTACACATTGTATGCACATGAAAAATGGAGCATTCATGCTCAAATGCATTACATTCGCAGTTTCAAGTTGACCCCAACGAAAGTCTGACACTTGCGCCCAAGTTCAGGGCGGTAGGCTTAAGTCTTCATAGCTTACATGTAGGCGGAACAGAGACAATCATGCAGTCAGATTTGAAAATCACAATTCAATGATTTCAGACGTACTGTTACAACCGTAACGATGTCTATGCATTCCAAGCGATCATGAGAGGGTTCGTGCCAGAAGAATTCCGGTAAGTGAACACCAAGTTTTCTACAGTTGGCCAAACAGCTAATTAACAAAAATCTTAAGTCGCAAATTTGCTTGCAATTGTTGTTCCAAATAAATGAATGGCGGAGACACATTTTGCTGAGAAATTACGGTGAACACTTGACAATGCTATGATTATATTTCCCAACGCTTATAATGCGAAAAATAACGATTAAAATGACATGTCAGTTAAGCCGAACTCAACTCTCAAGCTACAAACGCGCAGTGTCATCGAATGAGGTGAGAATGCTGAACAATCAATGTGCTTGAAGGCGGCGAAACTGGCTGTTGAGCAATCAAATTTATCCTCTCGGTAGCAGCACGTGGAACGGCAAAGTGCGCGTGCGCAGGTCGGTTACACACACCAAAAGGACACCACAAGCTTCAACTTTCAAATTATCAATCATGTAAATGTGAATGACCCAAGTGTTTGCTTGCAGGATCAACGGTGCCCTGTCTCACTTGAAAGAGTTCAGAGATGCCTTCAAGTGTGCCGCAAAGTCTAAAATGAATGCGGCCGACCAGTGCAGCATGTTCTAAACTCCTGTATATAGAAAAAAAGGTGTATTTAGCACTGGTTTAACACTTCATGGTTCTATATCATTAGATATTTAGACATTTAGCAGCATGTTTTAATGAGCATAATGTCAGGGAAGGTGCATTGTATATTGGCGCCAACACATCGCCACAGCCAGAATCATATACTTTTAAGAACTTTGTTCACTCCATATAGATCCTTTTGAACAGAACTTTCACTAAGCAGTTTCTTTATCATAGCATTTATATCACAGTAAGAGTGAAGTACTAGGTACAACAGCGACTACATACATGTACTTCTAGAGAGAATGGCAGACAATGAGTAGGCATGTATGTAGTGAATCTTTCGCCAGGGGACATTTTCTTCCTATTAATGATCGACACAAGGGTGAAAACTGCCAAGAAGCTGATCCACTTGTTCCAAAAACAGCAGTGGATTATGGCCACCAAAAACAAATACGAAACCAAGCGGAAGATCAGGGCAGTTTTGGAAGGGTTGGCCACACTGGACAGCTCAGGAAGCATTTGGCACCGTTGTTACTTATTGATGCCATGCTTGGTCTGGTTGGGTATGGGCAGGTTGAATATTTCCCGTTAGAGATGAAGCAACTTGGTTTATTATTTCCGTTCTGGGTAGCGACTGAGCAGGAAATGTCCCTTAGAGAGGTCTGGAACTGATAAACAGACTAAATTGCAATATTGAAAGTGGTTGTCTGCCACTGAAACAGAATCCAACCTATTCACCAGGTATTTTTAGGATTTGATCATGAAAATGTTTAATTTCTGTAAATATCAAAACATTTTCTTTTAGTTTCAAATTTCAAAAAAAAAACTTCTATCAACTGCTAACCACTTGGACAAATTTTCTCCCACAAGGCAAAGCACCACTCATTTGGTATGGCAAGACCTAGAAGTAGCATATTTCCCATATATGGAAAATGTGACCTTTGACCGCAAGCAACTGATTGTGAACACATGTTTGCAGTGGTAACCACAGTTTTCCCTTCGAGTGTATTTCGGAACTGTGAAATTTGAGATTTATTTCTGGAAATTTCCTCATGGGGGAAACTGAATACCTCTGTACTAGACCTTGAAACATGGTACTTAAATCAGGAATTGCTGAAAAGATATTTTTGATGATCTTTCGCATTCCATGCCTCTTTAAATCAATCAACGTATTTGATTATTTGCCATACCATCAATTGCATTTTGTTTTAACTGGGAACATAGCTTCCTGGTTCCAGTTACATGTAGGCACATATGGCTGTTAGTACTAGCACTAAGGAGAATACTGGGCTGAACAGAAATTAGCAAAGACCAATAACTGATGGTTAAAACTTCAGATGCATGTACAAAACCAAAATATTCCCAGTGAAAACATGTACACCTATGGAGCTGTAGTTTGCAGAACCACGAATGCAGCAGCACCAAGGTAAAAAAGAACCAACATCCAGTTTACAGAAAGAGTATATTTTTATTTGAAAAGGTCACCACGGTGTGCAATGGTTTCAGTCAAAGTTGCATTCATAATACATATGTAAAAGTAGTGGTAGTTTAGCGATAGTTTAATTGTAGTTTATATTAAATCAGTTTTGTACAAACTGACAATGCAGTATACATGCTGAGACATCATTCAAGGCTTTAAAAGTAAGATCTAATATTTGTAATGTATGATGGTCCAAACCTATGTAAACACGTTTGTACAATGTTTGAAGAATAAATTTAGACATCTCTAAACCACCCAAGTAGTTTGGTGTTCACATATTCGTGGCAAAGAAATCTAAGTTTCAAGCCAAAAATCTAACGCACACATTTCACACCAGGGCTACGTTCCGTAGTGCAAGACAACTGTTTGTGACGGATGCCGATATCTCGCATATACTTGTATGATCTTATGCACGTAATTATCTAGCGTTGTGGAACGCACCAACAATGAGTGAGTTGACAAATTGACAATTATTTAGACAACACTGCATTGGGTGTACTTGATTCACTTTACTAGTTCCACAGAATCAACTGGCTGAAACACCTGGTTGGTTTTCAATGACCGCTTCCATCTTACAAACTATTTAAGACGTCTCAGACGATTGAACTGGCAGAACTGGGGAAGTCGAGCAAGTGCAAGAAATCCTACTGATAATCTGAGAAATTTGATACACTAGAAGAACATGAGCATTTAATTTACTGGAAAATCATTATACACTTTAATGGTGTAGTCAAATGTTACTTGGCTAAACGTATCATTCATGTGGTTGGTGGAGGAAGACAGAAGTGATGAGCGAATATTTCTTAATAAACTTGTAGCCAACAATATGAGTGGACACTTGTTCAAAATACGCTGCAAAATTTTTGTGTAAATTTGAAGCAGATAACATGTCAACACAATATGCACACACATGTTAAGATCATGGACAATGAGATAAGTCAATGTGTACGCACATGTTAAGATCATGGTAGACAAGACAAGGATTATGCCAGAAAATTTGTTTTTAGGTGATTCCAAGCTACATACTTCTGTGGACATAAATTCAGCAAGTATGCTTCATTCCACTGGCCGTATAGGATGATCACCTTTTGACAAATCCTATTTCCAGACCTGGGAACCAATTGTGAATTTGATTTTCTCATTACATACAACAAGTCCAAGGAAAAAGTTTACGGCAGTAAAACACAGAGTACATTTTACGACAACCAATCCTAGGAATGTAACATTAAGTGACCAATAATGCAGTTTCCAAAGATCAGCACACCAACAATATTCAATACTAAAATCGAAATATAATTTCAGTTACCTGTTTGACAATCGATATTTCAGTAAATTTAAAACAAAATCAAACTAAAATACCCTCTTACTAAAAGAAATCCGCTGCCTTTGATCTCTTTGCCTTGGTCACACTTGTAAACTTCTTCTTGCCCTTTGAGCTGGCGGACACTGGTGTCGACTTCAGTATTCCCTGATTAGGTTGACCACTGAGGTTCACAGGGGTGGATGGACTAGCTAAAGGGGTGTTCTTCTTGAATTCTGAAAAAATAGATTAAGTCATTATTAGTTAGCGGCCATACAGTACGTGTAACCCGTGACCAAGGTGAAGTAGAGTTGCCAGTTTTCAAAATAAACTGGATTATCATAAACGACTTTCAAAATGCAGGACAACTATAAATAAAAAATAAAAAACTATTTTCCCTTTTTTAATTCTGGCTAGTAAGTCTAGACAGACATTCCTCAATGCAGTTTGTCGAAATTGCGACGGATTACTTTGCAAGCTCATTCCCAATAGGGGACTCTTCATATTGGCGCTCTCTACATTAATGAGAGCATGAAAGTGACTTCATCTTTCTCCCCACAAAGGTTTGGGTGAGCAGAAAGTCAATTACTACACAGTGGTTCATCAGTAACTTAAAAGGAGAAAAATGAATTCCAGTGTTAGCCCCTCTCACTTGTCTACTTGATTAGTTTCACTGATATATTTTAGCCTTTTGACACTTGCTGGGATCGAAAATCTCCCGCTTTATCAGCTGCAGTCACTGGTTTGGAAAATGTATGAAACATGATGTCCTTGTACATCCACTGACATTTCAAAAGGCTCGTCTTTTTCTGTGAGGCATTAGTACAACCCACCACACAGCAGTGGGTATTTGCAAGCATCACGATAACAGGAAAGGTGTTAAAACACTGTATACAGCAGTAGGTTCATACTTCCCATCCACATTATATGGGATTTGAACTATATTCTTACCTTGCATTGTGTTTTTGCTCATGATGAAACTGACTCGTTTCCCTTGCGATGGTTCCGACATGGGAGTGGACTTAACAGCCAACTTTTTCTTCGGTTCTGTACGAGGAGTGACCTTTGACAAGGCTTTACGGACAAACGCAGGTGGAGTAGTCTTCAACTTCTCAATTTTGGCAAAAGTTTGTGTCAAGTCAGGAGCTTCGTTATTGGTAGATTTTCGGGGTTTGCCTGGACTTACGGTGACAGCTTTTTGCAAATTATCATTAGCAACACATTCCACTCTAACTGGTGACATTTCAGTCAAATCAGCAACTTTTGCCCCTTTCTTACTCTTCCTGACTATTGTCTCTTTACCAAAATCTCCAGTACCTGCATCACTTGAAGCATTGGATTCAATAAAGGAGTTAGCAGTAGCACTAGACTTTCTTTTCTTCTTTTTTGACACGACTTCTTCCCCCCAAGCAGCTTCGTCAAACAGTTGATCTGTCTTCAATGACGCTGAACTTGCATCTGTTCCACTTTTCACACCCTTCTTCTTCTTTTTGGGGACAGATTCTGACCCTTTGTCAACAAACCCATTTAGTGTCTGATTCCCATCCAGTGACTTTTTAGATTTTGTCTTCATCAATTTCCCAGGAACATCACCCTCGCCACCATTAGTGTCAACGGAAGTCCTCTCTTTCTCGCCATTTCTCTTCACTTCGCCAAAACCTTCATTCCCTACATCACCCCTGTCACCCATTTTGTCACCCTCCGGGTTTTTCCTTTTCTTCTTTTTCTTCTTCTGATTCACATCTTCCTTGTCTGCAATACTTGCTCCATGGTCCTCTGACCCCTCTGTGACCTCTGATGTTTCCGAGGCACTGGTTTTCTTTCTTCGTTTCTTCTCACCAACCACGCCATCTACAGGAAGTTGTAAAAACAAGCAGACTCATTCAGACTCAAGTATCTAAAACCGGCAAGGAACACCAAGAACACAATGTGAAAACTACTCAAAAAGCAATAGATAGTCAGTCAATTTCCCCTATCAGGGCTTGGAATGACCAATGACAAAAACGCGGAAACTTTTACGGCCCAAATCAGGCGCACTACCCAGCCTTGAAATGGTCCATGTGAACCTTTCCCCGACAAAAATCGGGAGGACTAAAAAAAAACGTTACCACCATCAGTAGCATGCGTCTGCGTCCTTTTAGCTCGTCCGTCCACTCCCAACCCACACATTTTTGGCTGCAGAGCCGTAGTATTTGTCGCTGCGGTTTACAATAACACGAGACGCCATTGAAAATCCCACCACGCTATCTCAGATGCCCCGGCAATGTTGACAATTTACGTTCCTCCGAAACATAAAGAGCAACTTCCGCTTTTCGAGGTGAACGTCGTCTGCAACGCCGCGGTAAGAAAGGAATTTTCCGCGGAAATTTTATATCGAATCCAATTTTTTTACGCGGAAATATAATAAAATGCGCGGACAGAACATTTGAAAAAAGCGGAAATCCGAGTTTCCGCGGAAAATTCCAAGCCCTGCCCTATGAACTGCATAAGGGCATTCTCACAAACAACATTTTTTTCTCACAAACAGTATTCTTTTCTCACGCATACTATTCTTTTCCCACAAACACTCGTTGAAGATAATCTGTATTTCTTTGCATTGTGTAAGCAAGTCACAGTTTAGCGAGTCCAATGGAAAACATGATGAGGATACGATCACGACTGCTGATACTGCACAGAAAACTAAATATCAAGAGAAAAACAATTATGGTTCATAGCAGTCTCAATAACTGTGCTTTTCTCTTGATATTTATTTCTTTTCTGTGACAATTTAAAAAACACCTTTCTGCACTGGCACATCCACTTAGTTCCTCATTAATGTCATCTTGTTTTTATACCTTGAATNTGAAACTGACTCGTTTCCCTTGCGATGGTTCCGACATGGGAGTGGACTTAACAGCCAACTTTTTCTTCGGTTCTGTACGAGGAGTGACCTTTGACAAGGCTTTACGGACAAACGCAGGTGGAGTAGTCTTCAACTTCTCAATTTTGGCAAAAGTTTGTGTCAAGTCAGGAGCTTCGTTATTGGTAGATTTTCGGGGTTTGCCTGGACTTACAGTGACAGCTTTTTGCAAATTATCATTAGCAACACATTCCACTCTAACTGGTGACATTTCAGTCAAATCAGCAACTTTTGCCCCTTTCTTACTCTTCCTGACTATTGTCTCTTTGCCAAAATCTCCAGTACCTGCATCACTTGAAGCATTGGATTCAATAAAGGAGTTAGCAGTAGCACTAGACTTTCTTTTCTTCTTTTTTGACACGACTTCTTCCCCCCAAGCAGCTTCGTCAAACAGTTGATCTGTCTTCAATGACGCTGAACTTGCATCTGTTCCACTTTTCACACCTTTCTTCTTCTTTTTGGAGACAGATTCTGACCCTTTGGCAACAAACCCATTTAGTGTCTGATTCCCATCCAGTGACTTTTTAGATTTTGTCTTCATCAATTTCCCAGGAACATCACCCTCGCCACCATTAGTGTCAACGGAAGTCCTCTCTTTCTCGCCATTTCTCTTCACTTCGCCAAAGCCTTCATTCCCTTCATCACCCCTGTCACCCATTTTGTCACCCTCCGGGTTTTTCCTTTTCTTCTTTTTCTTCTTCTGATTCACATCTTCCTTGTCTGCAATACTTGCTCCATGGTCCTCTGACCCCTCTGTGACCTCTGATGTTTCCGAGGCACTGGTTTTCTTTCTTCGTTTCTCCCCACCAACCACGCCATCTACAGGAAGTTGTAAAAGCAAGCAGACTCATTCAGACTCAAGTATCTAAAACCGGCAAGGAAAACCAAGAACACAATGTGAAAACTATTCAAAAAACAATAGATAGTCAGTCAATTTCCCCTATCAGGGCTTGGAATGACCAATGACAAAAAACGCGGAAACTTTTACGACCCAAATCATGCGCACTACCCAGTCTTGAAATGGTCCATGTGAACCTTTCCCCGACAAAAATCGGGAGGACTAAAAAAAAAACCTTACCACCATCAGTAGCATGCGTCTGCGTCCTTTTAGCTCGTCCGTCCACTCCCAACCCACACATTTTTGGCTGCAGAGCCTTAGTATTTGTCGCTGCGGTTTACAATAACACGAGACGCCATTGAAAATCCCACCACGCTATCCCAGATGCCCCGGCAATGTTGACAATTTACGTTACTCCGAAACATAAAGAGAAACTTCCGCTTTTCAAGGTGAACGTCGTCTGCAACGCCGCGGTAAGAAAGGAATTTTCCGCGGAAATTTTATATCAAATCCAATTTTTTTACGCGGAAATATAATAAAATGCGCGGACAGAACATTTGAAAAAAGCGAAAAACCGTGTTTCCGCGGAAAATTCCAAGCCCTGCCCTATGAACTGCATAATGGCATTCTCACAAACAACATTTTTTTCTCACAAACAGTATTCTTTTCTCACGCATACTATTCTTTTCCCACAAACACTCTTTGAAGATAATCTGTATTTCTTTGCTTACACAATGCAAATCTTTTCCTATCTCACAAGTCACAGTTTAGCGAGTCCAATGGAAAACATGATGAGGATACGATCACGACAGCTGATACTGCACAGAAAACTAAATATCAAGAGAAAAACAATTATGGCTCATAACAGTCTTAAGAACTGTGCTTTTCTCTTGATATTTATTTCTTTTCTGTGATAATTTAAAAAACACCTTTCTGCACTGGCACATTCGTTTAGTTCCTCATTAATGTCATCTTGCTTTTATCCCTTGAATGAATTGAAATTTGTAACAAAAACCTTAAATTCTCCTAATGGCTACACTGCCTTCGAGAAAGGAACTTGAACAAACAAGAGATTTGCCCAGCAAACTATGGCTTAAAGAATGACGGAGCAGCAATTTCGACGACAAACCTTACACATAATATATTATATCAGACAACTATGCTTTGTATAATCAGGATTTCTATGTTGCGGAAAAATAATGATCTCGTCATAAAATCTTAGTTGGGAAACAGCGTTACTAGATAACGAGATATTTTCTCATGTATAATCATGTATTATTTGCAAAGGAAGGACCAACTAACACATGTGCGTTACGTGATGCAAGAATGTGCATTATCAGTCATGTTATCATGATGTGTTATTAAAAATTATTAAACAAGACAAATGCATAGGGTTGAAATGCACCCACGACTGCATAGCTAACAGGATGTTTACATGGGTGGTTTTTACTAACAAGAGCAACGTAAGTGTTGAAATGCGCCTACGATAGCACCGCAAATAGTGTGCTTCTAGGGATCATAGGTCACTTAGTCTATTGTCATCATAGGTCGTCAACTTCGTAGGAACACACCTGACAAATCTCTTTAAGATCCTACAAGGGGATTAAGAGATACAGCAGCGGATACCGAATGCCCAGACAGACGTGACGGCAACATGCATCCACAATTTTGTATATGGGGTGCACAAAAACATTGGAAAAAACTAGCAGTGGACGACATTACTTGCAGCTGCTTTGCAATTTAGGCTTTCAAAGGTAACGTCAATAGCCTTAAAAACCATTATTATCTTCTGCAGTTAGAATTTCAAACGTACCTCCAGTTATTGAATGTTTTCTTTTCTTTGTTGCCTGTGATTTTTCTAAACTTGCTAATCTTTTCACAGCAGCATCAATATCAACATTGGTAAGGTCTTCGTCAGAGCTCTCTTGTATTTCATCAAGAGGAAACCTCCCTTGCTGCAAATCGCGGAACCTGTAAAAATACACAACTTAAGTCAGTTAAAATCTGTGAAGGAATGACGTTTGATTGTAGGATAGCGACAGTGCCTTTTGGTCACATGATACTGAAAATAGCTACTGCCTTGAGTTAACACACAAATGTTTCAAATATACCTAATAGATGGTGAAATTATATAAAATGTTATAATACCACTATTTATAATAAACAGAAAAAAGATAGTAAAGACAATAAATTAACAGCAATTCACATAGCACGACTTAGACCAGACGTGGGTGTGATGATTAATAACATATTTGACTTCCTGCTTCCTATCACAATACATGTTTGCCAACATATGAATGGCCGATATCAAAGTATCAACAACACCAACACTGGGGTGCTGGTTGCCACTGACGAAGTCTGCAAGGATCACACGTCTCGCCGCTTTTAATACATTTTACTGATTTAGTTCTTTCTACCTTTTTTACAAAGTACACACTCATAACTAATCTTCAAGTAAGCTTTATTATTAGACAAAGAGCCTTTTCAATATCTAGTGACCATGGAAAGAGTAAAATTGACGAATGCAAACTGGTGGCAGTTATAACATCTGTCAGCGAGATGCATCAATAAGTCATTCAATGACCACGGAGTGATGGTCATCTATAAGGAGATCCCATGTTTAAAATGTTGAATTAACTGTTAGTATAAAGCTGCATTTAGCCATGTTTAGCCGAGTAAAGGTACATTAAAATACATGCAATAGTGCAGTGATTCCAAACTGTTATCCTCTTAAAATTAGTTTACAGTGATGCACAAAGATCAGACAAGACGCACTAAGACGTCCAGTTTAAGAAAGATGTTATGAAAGATGTCTGCCTCCACTTGCGCCTGAAGCCCCATGCACCCTTATAAGAAACATTCGAACACAATGCGTTTTCAAAAAAGTCATTTGCATATAAACACATGGGCCTGAACACATGCATAAACAGTAATTAAAAAAATAAACCCAGGCGCCTTCTCACTTGGTCACAAGGTCGTAGATAGGTTTCCTGTTACGTCCAACACACGCCTGTGAGCTCGCCACCTTAAACAAGCTATCAGCCACTGCCATGTACTCTACCGCCAACTTCGAATCTTCTTTAGCTTCACCTTTTCCTTCGTCATCGTCCTCGCTGTCATCGTTGAACGGATTCAACTCGGACTGAAGAACCAGCTCCATGAACACTCTTTTGATGACGTGTTTCACAAGAGCTTTGCTGCAAACAGTAACACAAACATATTGGTCCAGAGCTCCACAAAGCAAATGGTTGATAATAGGCCTTTCTACATGTACGTAAGGTACGATGAACTTTATCAGGAAGCCTGTGCATGTATCCAGGTCATATCATTAAAAAATCTCGCTTATATTAAAATTTTGAATACCACTCATTTCATGACTTCATGTGAGTAAAAAAAATCATCACTTCTGAAAAGTCATACACTGTACTTGTCCCCATTAAAATGTCCAAATTTTTACTTTTAAGCACCCATGTCTGACTTACTATCCACACCCAAATTATAACACTCAGAATGGCCTATTCATCACAATTCTAGCTCCCAAATGAGGCCATCTTTTGACTTTTGATCAGGCAGTTTCCACAGAACCCACTCTAACACTCACACGAGTTTTTATTCGACTCCTACACATGAAGTCCGACGTCAATGCAGTCCATTGGTGTTTACCCAGTAGACCATTTGGGTAAGCAGCCAGCGCTCAACCCCACATTTCTCAAAAATTCTTTTTATGAGCCCATGTACAGTTCAAATAGACATTATTTCTGAGATCAGCCTCAGTGTAAAATCTTAACCTAAAAATCCCACGGTCACAGTCTACAGATCTGCTGGCGAAGCTGTGTAGAACTATAATGATAAGTCTGCACACTGAGCAAGAAATCTACAAAACTATCGATTTCAACTCAGTAAAGGCATAATATATTTTCTAAACATAAAAAGCCTGTAGAATTTGATTTTTTTTTAATTGGGTCACATCCTCAAAAACGCTGTCGAATTCAATTTTTTAAAACAATTATGTTCTTGTTTTACTCAACTTTATTTTTTCATGAAAATAGAAAGCCCTGTGCTTTTTGATAGCCCAACACGCAAAAGTGGAACACTTTAAAACCAATTCCTAACAGGATTTCGAATAATGTCCATTTTACGTAAACCTCTTTAATTTTGAGATTTAAATCTAAAGACGCCAAGTGGTAACCCAGATGAGTATGGTACAAGGAAAGACCGAGGTTATGCAGTGAAAAGGTTCCTTACCTTTTGCTGGAGGCTAAGAAGTCAATCCATGGCGTGAGGAACAGCATGACATTTGCAGAGTTTAGCTAAAATGGAATTTATCCTCATTGTCATAACAAAATGGAGCAAATCCAGTTTATTTTTTAAAATACTTTTCATGTAGAACAACGTTTGTGCAATGGAAACTGGATATTTGCCATCAAGATTATCATAGATCCAGGTCCAAGTTTTTGAAAAGGTATGTCTAGTGGAAAGATTCATAGTTACTCACATGTTCAAGGTTTATATTTTTGACATTTATGAAACCATTTTAAACAGATGACCGAATTTAATTTTCAAAATTAGATATAATAATAGTAATCTTCTTTTACAAGTGGACGTTCACTCAGAAATCAAT
The DNA here is from genome assembly GCA_002633005.1 of Phoronis australis. Lineage (NCBI taxonomy): Eukaryota > Metazoa > Phoronida > Phoronidae > Phoronis > Phoronis australis. The sequence continues at coordinate 92,185 of NMRA01000231.1, read as the reverse complement.
GGCAGTTCCAATTGTAGTTTATCATCCACATTTGGTTTAAAACTCACCATTGAATTGTTCATTTGTCCTTTACTTTTTAATGCCCATGGTCTTCATCTACATCCTGATTAGTGAAATTATCCATTCAAAACAGGGCCCTCATTTATCCTAGTGGAAAGGCGCCTGTGCCTTCTGAGGGTAATTTTTTCAGATGAGAAGGAAAATTTACCTCCTGATCACCATCAGTAGCACCCCCACCATGTTGCAAGCTCTCACAGGCTTTGCTTCAAGTAGCCAAAACTAACATTTTGTGCTCTTTCAAACTGTCACCTGTGTAGGTTACAAGTAATTGGAAACTCGAGGGAATTTTTTCAATCACTTGAAGGAAATGTTTGGACCTAGTAAGGAGAATTTTACATGATTTTTCAATATTTTTCAGAGGGTAATAGAGCTGATATTCGGACTCAAAATCAAAGGATTGGGGGCACTGCACATAGCGCATTTACTAACATACAATACCTGGTCCGCCATTACTTTTGACAGCTCACTGACGTATATATCCGCCAAGTGGAATTTTAGACCATCTGGACTTGAGGCCCCAAACATTACTTCTGACTTCAGAATATCCACCAACCGAGTCACATGTTTGGTGTCACAGCCATTCTTTTTCACTAGCAGTAAACACTGGTCAAGAAAACGACGGTACAGCTACAATGACAACATGCATTGAGATAGTAAAGATGTTAAATGTTAATTAAGGAAATACAATAAATGGAGTAAATCCCAGAAAGCCCTACAAAGCATTAAATCTGGGCAAAAATACACATACAGACGCCATGTATTAGATAAGAACATTACTTTCCATAATATGTGCATCTGTTCTGGTTCCAATGTCTCAAATGCCTATCGCACTCCTTGTAAATTGGGGTTGCTACAGCCAACTGAGAATAATGCATACAAAGCAGTCTATCAGAAAGCTGGGAGACAACACAAGCCAAAATGCAGCAAAGCAGTTTCTCAGAAACGAACTAAAAGACAGAAATTATTTAAACAAACAACTCTTGTTGACAAAAGTCATGCCACAGTGAGAACTAAAAGAGACCCCACAGTGACCCTCTGAAGGTGCACGCTAATTTTATTCAGCTTGTTATCATTTGTCTGGACATATTTGCGGCATATATTGCTGAAATAGGCACTAGAGTTATGTTGGACTCTGTTTACAAGTCAATGCATTCAGACAAATATCTCAAGAAAATTATGCAACGCAATTCATTAAAATCATTCATTTTCTGAAAGCAGAAAGCCTGCAGAATTAGATTTCTGACTTTAAATGAATCCGCCATTGATTGGGTCATGTGAGTGTGACCATGACTTTTTACTTAATTTAGCAGAAAAGGTACAAATAACAGCATCAACAACACTAGCATAATTCATTTAATATACATACATTTTTGGCCAATATAATGTGCCCGTATCTTGAGAACCAGTTTGATGCCAATTATTCAGTGGACAAAACGGGCTCTCAAAATTCAGGCACATTATATCAGACCATTAACCATTTTTGAGATGATATCGCATAACTTCACTGTTGCAGTTTTCGTTTTATGCAAGTTAGTTTTTTGGACATTTTTCTAAGGTCCTGCATATTGACCTTTTCAGTGAAGCAAGACATAACATGTGCCCTATGTGAGCCAGTTTTCGGTAAAATTTTGAAACTTTTGCGGTTACAAAATGAAAGCGACACTCAGCAACACTACAATGATATTGTTAGACCCGCACACGGTACCAGTTTGAGAGAACTTTACAAACCATCATGAATTTATCCAGTCGTAATCGATCGATGCCAAACCATTCTCGAGACAGCGTCTTGTAAAAGGTGTTGATGAACATAAACGACCCGTCCAGGGTACCGAAGGAACTAATGAGTGAACACAAGTTATCGGCCAGCTCCTCCTGTAACAAGACAGCCATGCTTGTACATGTAAGACTAAAGAACATGACTTAAATTTATAACATAATTAAAAATCAATATGTCAAATCAGTAGCCTCAGCAAAGACTGGGTGAAATGTTTGCGCCTGTTTACCTGTTTTATTTTTCCAAATAATAGAAATGCTGAAATGTTGAGTTGAAAATTTTTGTTTGACAAAATCTTAAAAAGAAAGAAGAAAGGAACACTTCGGCAGATAAAATTCCAGCCGTTTACATGACTGGCTTACAAAAGAAAATGAAGATTAATTTTTTGTAAAAGAAAAACTTTAACTGTCTTATAAAATGTGTTGACAAACCTGCACTAGAGGCTTATCCGACATCCACATGCAGTAATGTAACCCTTTCCAGATCTTCAGCATGTCTTCCTCGGTGAAACCAGCTACATAAATCAGAAAAGAAAGACTTTAACAAGAGGCAGATTATACCACACAGTGATATCTGGCACATGGACTGTGAGTTGGAGTTTCTCTCTCTATTTCCTGCACAAGACAAACTAAGTCAGATCCATGAAATATGGTAATATTCTCTGCTTATTTCGCATACAATATATAGGGCCATCCCAGAGAGAACTTTCCTTATTTTGTACTGAAGATATTAAGAAAGCGCGTGACCTCATTTTGGAAATCAGGCACATTTTCGCGTATGTCGTTGACGTTGGGAAGGCGAAGAATTTCACATCATGCATCCACGGATACTATCCTGTTTAACAATTAAATAATCAAACTTTCTAACATTGGAGTTGCCGCCCAAAGCACAGCAGTGTGATACTTCCTTGGCATTGAAAGGACAAAGAGAGTAATGCAACTAAAAAAAATTTGTAAAGAATAAGACAACAAAAAATAACACGTGAAACTCCAATGCCACGAAAACAAGGCAGAAATGTGACTGATGGATTTTTATGACATTGTGGGTAAGTACAGCGAGATTCGAGAGTCCCTGAATAATCCGGGACAGCCCTATTAATTACTACAACTGAATACACAAACTTCGAAGTTGACGGGTGTATGAAAATGACTGAACAACCTAGCATCGTCGTTGGCAGGTTGCCAACGTGATCCAATGAATACTAAAAAAATTACCGCAGCAGCGGTGTTTGTTCTGAAATTCGGTTTGCTGGTATTAAAATACTAAAAACTTGTAATGAAATGAAACCAGTTGCGATAATTTGTTGTGACATGTTCACAACCCTGTGAAAGAACAGTTGACTGAATAATCAACGAAGAGACTGGCCAATAGGTTACACAATATTTTATAGCGCCGAAAGCCGATGCACAAGATCACTCCACTAATTTAGATTCCCTGTTCAAAGATTCTTCCACTAACTGTTCTTCTTCCACAAATTTGTGCACATGTCAGAACACATTATTGGAACTGGTTTCATTTTGCTACAAGTTTTCAGGATTTTAATACCAGAAAACCGATTTCACAACGAGCTTTGCTGCTGCAAAGCTGTCATCATCTCCTGAGAGATGTTGCGATGAATTTAGGTAATAGTGCATATGTGTGTCACAAGAGTGCTGTTTTCAAAACGATGACAGAATTTTCTTGGTTACAAAAGGCGGAGAATTGTGCAACAAAATGACGCTTATTAGATTTTCATTTAAATGGCGGTAACGGACAAAGTGAGATTTTGCATGCACCCCGGCATGACCACCGTCTCTGGTTGGCTCAATAGAGACAGTGAAGCTCCTATAAATGGAGCTTTAAACGAAAGAAGCTTTTCGGCGAATTATGACTCATACTGATTAAAAATCAATGTCACCTTCATATAAGTACCTTCCATGCATAGAGGGGCACCTTAGTGGACCGCCGATTCCTTCCAACTCGAACAAATACTCCAGTTATCAAACTTTTTCTTCGAGCAGTCCTTTGTACCGTTCCATAAATCGGAAACTGACCATTATTAATACTGCTTGCTGCAGGTGGTATGACTTCATATCACCTGGCATGTACTACGTAAAAATGATCAGTTTTCAATTTTGAGAAATGAACGGAGTGTAGTACGCCTTACCTGAATTACTTCAACCGCACTGGCTTCTGAGACGTCTGAACACTATCAAAGGTTGACCCAGAGTGGCGGTCTACCAAACAACAGACACACAACCGAGGCCACTCAGTTAGAATTGGAGAACTCCGTACGACTACCCACCATACACCTCAACGTCATAAAGAAAAACCCCCACAATGCAAAATATACACCCCAAAACAAAACAATAAACCTCATCTGACACAAAATAATAAATCTCCTATCAAAATAAAATAAGCCAAATCAACATACATACAGAAAACATTCCACCTCCTCCAACAACCTTACCCCCTCCCCAACTGTAACCCCCCATCCATCATCACGCTGCCTCCACCACAAACACCACTACTCTCCCTCTCACCCAATCCCCGAATCCATGCCCCACCCTAAAATCTATAAAATGGCCTATCTCTCAACCGATCCAACAACTGTCCTACAGATAGCCTCCTCATTAACCCCTCAACCCCTTTCCACGACAACAACACCACCTGAGACTCCCTCAAACACCTGCCCCTCGGAACTGCCCATCCTAACTCCCTACATACCCTCACTACCTCCCTAAAATCCGCATCCCCCAAATCTCCCGCACTTTCCAATAACCACACCCTTATCACAGCCAAATCCCCACTTCCCACTAAAACCTTCCCCAACTGACGTACCAACTTCAAAACAAAACTCGACTCCGCCAATATACACATTTCGGCAAATGCCAAAACCTAACATGTGCCCCTATATCCTTCCCAACAAAATGACACCCTGCCCACTGACACGCCTCCATCCAAACCAACTTCTTTCCCGTAAACCACTCCCCATTCTCCCCAAGCAACCCTACCAACCCTCCTGCCTTGACCTCCCACTCACTATTCCCCACAAAACACGTCTGATCAGCACTAACCCTTTTTATCTCCAACTTCACACTATCTTCCTCTCTGACTAAACCTATATCTCGCCAACCAACCACATCAATCACGGCCCCTTTTGGGAATTAAACACATCGACAACCTCCTAAGGTGTTCCTCTATGCGCAAAAGGTATTTATAACAACGTGACTTTGATGGTTTAGTCGGTGCGAGGCATAATTCACCGAAAAGCTTCCGGCGTACAGAGCGCCTATACTAGCCTCTGCATCGCCTCTGCTTCGGGCCAACAGAGGCAATGGTCATTGCCAGCTCTCTAGCCGTATTTTGACGAAAGTCTTCAAACAGCTAACTAGCTAGATAGATATAGTGGACCTTGACTTTGAGAACCAAATTCATCGATTGACTAACGGGGCCATTATTCAATGATTGCCTTGTCTAAACGAACTGCGCACGTGAAAACCACGAAGGAAACTTCGAAAATTTCGTGAGCAAAGCTAGGTCGGTAAAAAGGGGTACCTGCGTTTACATTCGAACGAGCTCTTAACCATTTTTTTAATCTTTTGACAGCTTGATCTCTTGTTTTCTTCTCATTGCCGGCCAATTTCTGAGCAAAATAAACCTCCGGTGATCCTGCCTCATTGGGGGCTGCCATTTTTGCACATGTGTCTCTGTAGCCTCTATTACAAACACTTATTATGGATTAAAAATGTCATTAAGATTAGGTTCTATCAAAATTTGTTCTTTATATAAAAATGATTTTTAATTTAAAAAACTTGTAGGTCAATAACTTATCACTTGTAAGCATAATTTACATTTCCCCATTGTAAGTATTTTTAAATGTATTTTAATTTAGTGCCACTAGAAGTCGCTTGCTTAGGAATAACGAGGTCAATGCTACACTGGCGACAGTTTTACCTTTTCCAAGCTACTAAGTACTGAAAGTAAGTAAAACGTTTATTTAACATTTGAGGTAGATAGAACAAAAGAATATTAGAAAAAGACATGGGAAATATTCAGATTTTAATTGTAGACTGCAGCTGGGGCACAGGAGTTCACTTGGTCTCGTACGAGGTTGGAGTCAATGGAGTGTTGTCTGTTGAAAAGCGCAGTCACACAGCCACAGCACAGGCGTCCGCAGCTTCTGTCTGGTCGTACCCAGTACACCATTATATATACTTCTTATATATAGTGTATTAGGAGCGATCAGAGGCTGAGGACGCCTGTGACTTGATTTGGTCTATGGACGTATCCATGGCTTTTGCCCTGCTGCATTATAAGCAGCAAATAGCCCTACTTTGCCCCTACTAATAGGCTGTCTTCATTCGGCATGGCATAAGCCTTCCGCGTCCACTGCCAATGGTATTGTCTGCTGTAACTGATAGGTAATAACGGCACTGGTCGGATATAGCGGTCCCTTGTTTAGAGGACTAGTTTCAACCACTAAATCATGGGCCCGTTACTCAATATGAAATGCCTGGTTCTCTAAATCAGGGACCGCTATTAATATTCGACTAGTGCCTGTAAAAACATAGTGTTGTGAACGATGTGGGTAAAAAGTTGTCAGTTTAAGTGAAGCTCAAATTTTCAGTATGCCACGACTGTGTTTGTGGTCTTCTCGCAATGAAACTTGTCTTAAATTTTAGCATGTTCAGTCGTCTGTACTAGTAAATTTTTGCTCCAACATTCAAAGGACACAGGTCTTACTTAGTTGTCCTTGTCTGTTACTACCATTAAAAGAAACTCAATCATGCCACTCTCTTTTTTGTTGCAAAGAAATGTTGAGACACCTCTTTTAGAACAGTATGCTCGTGACGTACCATTTCTGTTTTGGTAAAGTGATACTTTTAAGATTTGTTATCAAGTGAGATTAATGTCATGGGCACAAGAAATTTGGAACACACTTGAAAAGTTTGGAAGGAGGTCCACTGAACTTCAATCCTTGGAAGTGTAGCTAGTTAACACTAGACTCTGCTTTGCATGTCTTGCCACATTTAATGCAGGCTCGAGCCAGTTGCATGTACGTTTTTGTCACTATCCACATTTATGTTGAAGCATTCACGTTGTTGGCAAAAGTTTTATTCATCCTCAGTATGTTTCAGAATGATGTTTTCTCATGCACCCCTCGTCTGACACGACCACCTGACCATGACTGATGAACGAGCGTACGACTACTGCAAGCTTTGTCGTTTTAACCATCAACAGGGGTGGAAACATGTCTATAGCAGGAAACACAAGTCAACTGTAGACTTTATACTTCAAAAATTCTTCAAAAAGGTATGTTTCACACCGAGTTTAATCGCCAAAATTCAAGAGCGTGTTCGTAGGTCAACTTATCTTTATTCAATTGAATACGCAGAACAACAACGACAGATAGCGCCATCTATTGGGCAGCATGAAACAAGGTATATGCTTTTTAAGTGGCTACTCACCCGTGTTCAGTCCAAGAAGCGAATTTTTTACCGCAAATTTGGTCTTGCTCTTCAAATTGGAAGTAATTTTTGGGTTTTCAAATGAACTGCTGACAGTTCCTTTTTTATGGAGACGATGTTCATTAAATAAAATGGCAAGTCAACTGGTGTAGTAGTTTTCAAAATAAGGTGGACAATGGGTGTAAGTCTATGAAGTTTTGATGCCTGAAACTGTGTTTAAATAATTTTTTTTGACTGGCACACATATCAATTTGGGCTCAATCTCAACAGGTGCTGCATCACATACTTTGTTGAAATGTTGAGAACTTGGTTTGTGCATCCATTCACAAATTAACAGTTGATGGCAAGGTTACGAGTCGCATTAAAATGTGATATTGCATAAACTTCAAAGAAATTGTGGTTTTAGCTACATAAGTCTGATTGAACTGACAAATGATACTGGCAAGAAATGTGTCCAATTTTGGCATAGTCTGACATCAAATTTGACTAAAGAACAATTTGAGATAGTCAGTTTATTGAAGCTACAGTTTGAGAGACCAATTTCACAATGTTAAGTGGTCTAAATCGTAATTACTTTGTTTTTGTCATGATGGAAGTTGAGTTCATAGCTGTTATAAATAAACCAATTCAATTTACTCTATGAATACTTAAACTGTTTCTTTGTAACCAAAGTCTTCAACATTCCACAAATTGTGATAAGTGACATCTTGTGGACATACTGACAGTGAACACTTGTTAATAGACGTGCTTTAGTGGAAATTTTGCTACTTTTGTTTAGAAAGACTACTGAATTGGAGGGTAACGTAATGGGGATGATAAAAATGCATTACATACATGTACCTGTATGCTATGTTATTCAAGAACAAATTTACAGTGGGAAATAACTGGCATTTTAAGTTTATTGCCATACTGAATTCCTTGTCGACTGCTAATGGTCTTAAAATTATGAATCACATTAATTCATCAGCAAGAGCAAAAATTAAAATTAAAATACTACCACTGAAGTTTTAGAATTTTTTTGTCACAACAGAACATGGGTTGTGGAATGCTGAACAATAGTGCAAGAGAATTTCACCCTGATGTCCATTGAGACAGTTACTTCGCAGTCAACCTACATGTGCTGCGCCCTGCCTGAAAATCATGAACCATGTTTGGAAATATTGAACCATTTGTGAAAAGCTCTGGGACATGTTGGAAAAGTCAGATTTTTTGCTTTACAAGACGGATGACCGAAGTTGTATTGGGCACATTGTTTTTCCCCATAAAGCTGGTAGTGACATAGTGAAATTGTGAGTGACAGAAAACACGATGTTCTGTTGCTATGTTGCTGTATTAGCAGGAAGGCAGATTAGCACTTCAGGGCATAACATGCTGTCTGAGCCATGTTTGCAGTTTTGTTCTGGGAGAACTCTGCGCTTCTGCACAGCAACTATTTGTCAATTCACACGTGCATGATTTTAATTATAATATGAAATACTTGAAGGTTTGTGTTTTAAACTTTTTGTAAGTTTGACCACGTTGACTTTGCTTTCCCGGTTTGTACGGTAGGTAAAAGATGCCATGTCGTTGCTTGAACAGCCGATTATTGAGCGTGTCGGTTACGAGACTGGTGCGCAGTGTTGGTGTTACTGTTGCACATGTGAAGTAATGAAGCACGCCTCTCAAGATGGCGGGGTGATCAAAATGGCTGGCTTTATCGAGCATTTAGCAAGGTGAGACTCTCTCTTTGAGTCATTGTGAGCACACAGTTTGACTGGTGAACTGTAATGACTGTTTAAGTTCAGCACCCATTTGGTTAACTGATCCAAAAATAGTTCAATTTCATAAGTTGGAAAAATTGTTTTTCATATCCAGTTTCCAGAGAAAAGTAGTGCTTTTTACTTGTCAATCATCTTGAACTGCTTCATCTCAGTTTAGGCCATGGGTAATAAGTTCACTCTTTTCATTCTGTGACCATGTAAAGGGGTGATAACTTCACTTTTCATACTGTGACCATGTCAAGGGTTATCACTTTTCATTTTGTGACCATGTCAGTGGTGGTAACTTCACTTTTCATTCTGTGACCATGTTAAGGGTGATCACTTTTCATTTTGTGACCATGTCAAGGGTCGTAACTTCACTTTTCATTCTGTAACCATGTCAGGGGTGATAACTTCACTTTTCCATAGGGCTAGATATGTCTTCATAAAGCATTTGATGTTGGAAAGTTCCATATTGCGTTGAAGTCCCTGTTTTCTGCAAAAAAGGCTCTGATTTTCATGCCCTCCTAATATATTATCAAGCAAATGTGCTGTGTCATGCCTCTATAGCCAATCACTAGCCCAGAAATTGAGAAACTCGGTAGAAGTTTCTCAATATATCTGCCTCCACGTGACATTGTCATAATTTGAGTATCGCCAAGTTTCTTTATACCAGAATGTAAGACGTTTTTGTTTGTGATCTATGAAATCCTGTAGAAAAAAATAACTCCAAAAATTCTCCGGTTAAGATGTTTTCTGATCAAATATATTTCTTCATAATATCTAAACACTCAGGTACCCTTGTAAGGCTGTTGGTGCATGGTAATTATTCAACAATGATGCTTTATCCAGATTTGGAAGCAAACATTATGTTGGCATCCTTTCCTGTGCCTCATTTATACTATAGAACACTAGACGTGTCCATTACGTTATCTAAAACCAAAATGATTAAAAGGCAAAACAAGATGAAACTGTCTGTCATCTATGACTGATAATCACTGGCGTAATTCTGGCCACTTGGGGCAACAGGGCCACTACCCCCTGTGCATTGCGAAACGGCCGTCGTCCAAGCCAATTTTGATCATTTCACTGTTAAGTTTTGCCCCCCTATTAATAGAAAAGTACCCCCAGGTTGCAACTCATTTCAACCCGTCTTAGCTGAAAAATGTTGTTTTTGCGCATCCGAGCTAATGCACCTAATGCACACCAAGACGTCAGTCAGAAATTAGAATAGTGGGTAAAAGGAACATCCGTTGCTGGGGACAGAGATGAGGGCTCCTAGGGGTGGAAGAACATCCAGTGAGGTATAATAATGGGACCATTGTCTGAGAAGCAGTGGAATAGGGTAATACAGGGACCATAGGTTTAGGGTCGATATCGTGTTGACACTTTAATCAATTGTATTTTTAGAAAACTGTGTTTTCATGATAAGAACAAAGTCGGTTAAATAAACATCGTTCAAAAACATTTTCTTTTTAGATAGTCAAAATTACAAGTGTTGACTCCTTTCTAATCTTGGAGGACAAAAAAACTGAATCTTCACATGAAATATGATTAAGCTTTATTTTAATTTTGTTAAATTAATATCTAAATGTGAAGGACCTGGAAGCAAAATTATTTTACTTCTAATCGTATGGAAGTTTGTTGGTTTGGTAATACATTTCTGGTTACAAGTTGAATAATGTTTGGAATGTTAGTACCAAATTTTACCTGGTCACTCATAAATTCGCATTGTACGTTAAATTAGCATTGAAATGTGAAAAAAATAGTAACTGTTTGTATGACTTAATAGAAACTCTGGAAAAACCCTTTACGGACATAATCCGTTATTTTTAAATTCCACGTCTAATTTGCAGAATTAACCACGTTTAAAAGTAAAGTAACACTTCATGGAAATATGCAAGTTTAAATATGGGGACTTTTTACTTGTTTTTACTTAATTTGTGATATCAAAAACATCAAAACCAAATGGCTTCCCAAAATTGTTACAGAGAAGTCGAATGTTTTAAACAGGTCCTGGGGTCTTTTCTCTGTGCATCCAAAACTTGATCTGAAAATTGACTAATAATATGGTATGCTTTCAGTACTTAAAAATTAATTTGTACTTGAATCATGGGAGCGGGCATTTGTAATTAGTTAAGTTTAGAGATTAGAGATTAGACCCTGGGTCCTGAAGTCTTATTTCTGCTTGTGATTTCAATTTTTTACTAGTTACTGTAATATAAATAGTTTAACAATTTGTTCCATTATGGTAAGAATTCCCCAATTTGTAATCATTAAGTGACTAGTTATATTTTCAGCCTTTCCCACAGGTTGAAGCTGGACATGTTCTGGAAGACACATAAGGTTACCCGAAATGACATTCAGAGCTTTGTTGTCAGTTCAGAACAAATGGATAGGTATGTTTCTATCTACGCATAAACTTGTAGTTAAGAGATCCACTGGACTATTTTACCCTGCGCAGTTACTAGTTAGACTGTTTTTAGCTATTTCATACAAATTGGGATTGTTATTGTAACAATTTTTTGTTTAAGACACAATTTAGCGAGTTTTTTAAAAGTATTTTACTGGTAAAGTCATTGGCTTTAACTTCAACGAATGTCTGTCACAGAGTAACAAGACTTGGGAATCTAAAATAGAGTCGCCAAAACACCAAATATATTGTTTTATAGCCCTGGTCAAAGCTAATAATTTCAATAAGTCTATCCCATCCAACGCAACTCTAAAAACGCTTTTTTGGTCATAGAAATGATAGTGTATCTTGTATGTTTATGCTTATTTCACATTTTAGTCATTCTTATTTTAATTAGATAAATTACAACTTGTTTCACAATAAACATGCACTGTAAAAGCTCTCTTCACATTTTAAAGTTGCTTTTTTAAGGTTACCCGCATTTTGTTTCTGACTTTCAAATGTAACATTGTGTTTTGTGAGCTTTGGCAGTCCATTTTTTTTACTAGCTTCTTAAAGAGAGCAGAGGACGCTCTACTACAACATACAGCCAGACTCCAGCATGCTGTCTCACAGGTAGGAACGTCTTTGTGTGCTTGTTTCCACCAAGATACAGTAAGATCTCTCGCAAGCTTAGGGCATAGTGAGGCTGACATGTGGAATGTACATGTCATTTTTCCATGTAGAGCCCACTTAAATGGATTTCCATATTCACGTTTTGTGGGCATTCACAGCAATGTTAGGAGCCATTGAAAAGTGGAAAAGGGGCATTTTTGACAAATCGTTTTGTCTGAATTTGATGTTACTGTAGAAAAGTGAGTGCATTGTATACTTGGTCAATGTAGTTAAAAGGGAAAGACACAATTATTTTTGGATATTATGTTTAATAAAAATAAAAATATGTGAATTACACACAATTATCAGCTGGCAATCTCAAGCTGGTCTGCCGTGCTAGTGACTGAGAACCATCTGTCTGGTGACTTCAAGCCATTTACACTAACACCACTTCACTAATTGTTGGATACTTAGTCAATAAGAGCCAGACGACCAATTAAAAGATTAAAGTGTTGAAATATGCCCTAGACTAACAGTGATTTGTATTTTTACCAATTGTAGTGTCTGGTATATATTTTTTCATTATTGTATGTGTGGAGTTTCGTTTCCACAAAGTAGTTCCTAAAGCAGCCATCGACCAGCCATCTCCTGTACAGATATTAACAATGTTCTAGGAGTTAGTCTCAACTTGTTCCTTGCCCATATCAGGAATGATTTCTGTGTTCACGAAGACCTGACAGTTCAGTAGTTCTTTTGACCATGTCCGGCACACGAAACGGCCTGCCGTGACACAACACCTTACAGAGACTCATCTCAAGCAGTAACAAATTATCACCTTTTGAAGAAGCCAGTGTTCATGTCTAACTTTGGCAAGGACCACGTTAAGACACTAGACTTATCAGGGTGCATTTTTAAATGAAAAGTTGGGGAAAGTCTCACCAATATTGGGCAAAGATAATTTCCAAAGTTGTTGGTTTTTCTGTTTTCTTAATTTTCTGGTGACAGTTTTGATATCAAATTTAAAATATTTAATTAAAACACTCTGGCACTTACCTTTTATGGAATTTTATATGCCCATCATGCATTGTCCCGAGATGACATTTTTTGATGGAAGGCTGGTTTGCAGCATCTTGAAGTAATACAGGTAGGCACGTAATTCACATAGTCATTTACCTGGCTGTGTCATTCAAATACATCTGATTAATATACAGATAATGCTTTCAACTGCCTGCACTTGTTTTTCAGGAAGCTCAACGTATACTGGCCACCGAAGATGAGAGGCAGCGTATCCTTGCTTATCATAAGACAAAGGTTTGTGCTGGATCCGTTTAAGGATTTCCTTCATGTGATTGGTTTACACATGTGCGCTTTCGGAGATTGAAAATGCTGCTACTTCATGGTCAGTCAAGTTTCAGGCAGTTTAAAGTCGCACTCAGCGCTTATTGAGTCATTGTGTTAATTGGAACAAACTCTCCTCTTATTTCAAAACAAAACTGTCATTTTTCTACAATTTTCAAACGCTGGTTACTTTGCTGCAAATCGTGGAAACTTTATCAAACATTTTTTTTTGACATGGCAACTTTGTCAAATTTTTTATTGATATCTGTACACTGCAAACAGTGATGGACTAGAATGTTATGGATATTTATTTTTGTGCAGAAATGTGTCACTGACAAAATAGAATTTCATTTATCAGCCCTATCGTGTACTAAATGAACAATATCCTGGTTCGGCGATGATCCATTGAAAGGACATTATCGGTTTTACAACCAAAAAAAACATATTTTTGGATTATTGTGGTTGAGATGGACTTGAAGTTAATAACGTTGACCAGAGCTATAAAAAACAAAGTCCTTTGTGTTTTTTTTGTGATTTTACAACAAATTGCCTTTGCCTTCCACATATTTGCTGAAACCAATACTAGTGAGTTAATCATTTATATACACTTGGAATACTCTGCCATCAATCGTGTGTTATTCAGCTACGTCAGGAGAGCTGTAAATTGCACCATGGGTGTGGCAGGTTCAGTTCCGCACTTAGGCAGATCTGATACAATTTCTTTTCTCGCTGTCTGTCTATTTAAAAGTGATCGCACAAAATGATAGGCAGGCATATATTAGTTGACTTGTTTATGAGGCAATTAAAATCAGATAAGTTCAATTTGTGCTGTGTGCTGTACACTTGGGGGCTGATAAGTATGATTAGGAAATTTGTTAATATATAATTTTGCTTTTGTTGGTGTGTCATTCAGCGTAGCTGCCTGTACGTCGCCCATTTAGGTGAAAAATTACGACCAGTTTTGATGGAAAATTTGCAGAGTTCAGAAATGGTCTCGGTGTTCTCTTAGGAAAGTGTCCATTTTTTGCGCAAAAAATCAAGTCCTTACATTGTCGTCATTAGCTGTGACAAAACGGACAGTGACATGTATGTGCTATGCATTTCCTTGTGAATATGTGCATTCATAAAGAATAATTCCTTTGGTTTGAAATTTAGTCCTTTTCAAGAGCTGTCAAATTCTGAAATCGAATTATTTGATTTTAAAGTTGTAATAAGAAGAAAACCTAAATTGCTGAATCAATTCTTTGTTGATTTCATAAAACAGGCTGCCAGAAATAGGTGGAGTAGTAGAGTGCAAGACAAAAGTAATCGATAAAATAATCGTTTTCCCATTATGACAGCTGGGTAATTCATGTCAAAAATTCTAATTACAAAATGGCGTAGCCACTTTAATAATTTTACTGTTAATCCCCCGTCATTCTCGGTCATGACGGAAGACAACTCTGAGTCGATGTATTTGGCTTCCGTCTAGCCATCATGACTGATAATTAGGGTCATTTTGTCTGAATACTTTAGGCTTGTATTAGTGTATGTTCCGCAATACTGTAATAACAGGAAAAGCGTTGTATGACTTTTTTGTTTTAATTACTCTCCTTTTGGTTTCTCTTGTGACATCTCTGTTAGTTTTTCCTGAAATTTCCATAGTCTACATGTAATCAAGAATGGGCTAAACGTGCCCGTATAACAGACTGCAGTGTCAAGAATGGCAGTGTCTCGGTGACCAACGTGCAAGGAAGTCGTGTTACCTTCATTGGCCGGGTAAGGAGTTGAACTAAGGATAGTTTCCTGATTTTTCACTTTTTATGTTATGTCAGTGGTACATAGTTTTCAAAAGCAGCTTGATGATTCGTCGCTTTCAAACTTTTTTGGTCAAAACCAACAAGGAATCCAGATGAAAAGTAACACTAGAATTTCATGTAAAAATTTGTTCTCTCCAAAATCTTACCAGTTTTGACTACAACCGATTCCATTAAATCATGGTATGAAAACTGGAAATAATGGTACTTTCCAGGGAATATGGCCGCCAAAGGCACAAGCCCAACTTAATCACTGGAAAACAATAATTTAAATGCATTACAATGCAAGTATAGCCTGACAAATAAATTTATAATTTAATAATCATGATGCAACTAGGTCAGTGCTGAATACCATACATTCCGTGATGCAGAATGAGCGTTCTTGTTTACAAGTCGTAGCTATTCAACTTGTATTGTATGTTTAGAAGTGTTAACGTTGGTTCGACACTCTGCAATCTAAAACACTTTATACCCTTAAAACAAAATTTCCATGTCGGGGCCCTTGATGCTTCGATATGGAGTACAAATATCGTCCCCATTCCCCTCTGCAAAATATTTAAAAACCATGCAAATTCACCTCATCATTAAAAATAAATTCTGATCCAATGATTAAAAAAATTTCCCTCAAGGTTTGAGTCACTTCTGAAAAATGCAGATGAGGGGTGGTGACGGGGGTGGAATTGGTAGCCAGGAGGATTTTTCCTCTACCAAAAAAGTCCCCTCTCCGAAGGCACTGATACCTTTCACCTCAGAGGAGTAAGGGCCTTGCATTTCAACGTTAATTATGCATTCACAGTATTTTTAACGTTAATGTGTCCTGATTTTTATATGATTGCCTATTGGAATGTTTGTTTACTTTATTTGTGGTTCAAACAAAAAGTTACATAGAGTGGTGTAATTTTTCTGCTTGTAACTTTTTCACATTTTTGTTGAATCACATTTTCATTTGCATACACTGAAGACTTCAAGCAATCCAATGGGAAACGTTCATTCTGGAGGTGTTCCACCATGGCTACAAGGTCATGTTGGGTCACAGATTCCAGCAGAGTCACAGGGTCATGACCCGGGGTCAGAGGCTTCCACCAGTGTGATTGGACCAACATTGGAGGACTTTGTAGACCACAGTAAGTGACATAGAGACTAGCATTAAGAGATCTCTCCTTGAAACTAGTTTTCACAAATTTAACTTGGTTTATAAACAGGCATGTTTGTGTAAGATTCATAAAATTTTATTTTGATGTTCTGGTGTGGAGCTAAAATTCAAAATTCATTATGCAACAAATTGGGCATTGAGCTTCAATTTGGCTGACTCCATTGATTTCATTCATTCACAATGGATATTCATAGTTAGAATGCTATAAGTAAACTTAAGATCTTGGTGGCTTTGGAATAATAAGCACTCAGCAAAAGTTGATGTCACAGATTTAGATACATGTTAGCAGGGTTGGAAGGGTTGGACATTGTCACTTAAGATAAACATCGGTGAAATCATTCTAAGGCAATAAAATTGATTATTCTGTGAGGTCATAAAGTAATTTGAAAATTTGTATAATTCAGGTGATTTCTCCCCGATTGCATGAAGGTTTCCATCTTAGTTTATTGCAATTTAACAGTGACACCAACGTTGCGAAGTTATGTCAGGTGCACACAAATCTTCGTCTGACAACATAAGTCAGTGTTATTTGTTGTTATCTAGAGATACCAAATCTCGTTTTTTGGTCCTGGTTTCATGCCTGTAAAACTAACAACTTTGCCAGTACTCAGTGACACCATCACTGAAAACTGATTTGGAATTGAGCATAGAATTGGAATCAGTCTCTTATTAATCAAATAAAAAAATCGGATTTCCACCACAAATTTTAAGGGTAGGTCATTAATGAATGAGTAAAAAGATTCGTGGTGCCATCATATGTTGGACGTTTACTGATCGTTTTTACAGAAAAGCAAGAACGCAAAAGAAAGTTGCCTCCAGATCGTGTTGGAGGAAGCAACGAACTAGAGTTGTCAGCCACTGGACCTTCAACTATCTGGCTGCCATCTTTTGGAGGTGTTTGGAATCGGGGAAGACGGGAAAGTTCGAAGTAAGCTTAAACTTACACTTAAACTGTTTGATGGTGTGTCGATATGTAAAATACAAAAGTGGAAGCATCACATATAACATGTTTTTGACATAAAGGTTGTTTGAACACTTAGGTGGAATGATTATTAACTGAAATATTTTTAGTTTAAAAAAATAGCAGTTTCTGTAAAATTGTTCCTCTTTCATTTTGAGGATAAACTTTGATTGGTGATAACTCCACTTTTAGCAAATTTCAGGCAACTGCCACAAAATACCAGTAGAACAAAATTACTTATAACTTTTCTGATGATGAATCTTTTTACCCAAGGTTAGACATACTACGCAACACATAATGCCACCTGGTATTGGATGTTATCGTGTCGTTTTGTCTTGTAATTCCCTGCTGTTATATGGCATTAACAGTAATTTTCACAGTAAAATGAGTGTTGGTCAGTAAATGAAGTTGTAATAGGTACATTGCTTGGATGTTAACATTGCACTGAATGCAAAACCATCTTTTGGATGAATTCAACATTTGGAAACTTTTTTGTGAAAACACATTGTGCCACCTGGTGTTGGATTTTTTGTCATCTTGTAAATCTCCGTTGTTATTTGGTGCAGCACCATCCACAGACTTAGAATCTCGCTAAAGAATGTGACTTGATGTTGTTTTCGCCATTTGAGGCGACTTGAAACTGATGAAAATATGTTCATGTATGATGCCTATCAAAAATTACAACTATTGGCAGTTTAACTTTAAAGTGTCGAAAGTCGCCTCCTTTTGGCCTTATTTATCTCATGGAAAACAGTGTGAACTGCCTTCCCAACAATTTGAATTGTGCAAGAAAAAACATTGGATCCACAGATTGCAATTGAATTGAAATTGTAAGAGCTGCTTGTGTCCAGTCATGTCATTTTTGATTCTATAGCATATTGCCGAGGATTTTGACGAAGCCTCTGATTCAACTTACACATGCCTGTCAATCAGTGGAAGTAGTAAATAAGAACAAAACATGTAATATATATATATATTTAGTGATTTATGTTAAGTTAACTTCACCATAGTATGATTCATCAATACAGGCAGTGGTTACGTAGGTAACAGTATGCATAATTTTGTACATATGCACGTGCATGCATTTACACTTACATATTATACTAACTACAGGTATATATTAAAGACTTTTATTAACCTGGGATATTGATAAGTTTGTGAGCAAGAGTGACGACAAAGTTGTGATGAATTGCTGGATTTTTTGTTTCATAAAGAGACTCTTGACGCAATTAGTTTTCATTTTTTGGATTTAGATCAACCCAAGAGATAGCAATTCAACAACAGCTTCAAAGTCCGTAAAAAGTCATGTTCTCAGTTTAAGACCATTTGCCTGATTGATGCATGCTGGTAATTCTTTAATTATTTATGCTTAAGTGTTTTGCACATAGACCCATGCATCACAGCTTCACTTGTGGATACCCGGAAGTTTGTCAAAGCTTCACATGTGGACACAGGGTAGTGTCTCAAAGCTTCACCTGTAGACACAGGGGACTGTCTCAAAATTCAGAACTCAAAGTTGCTGCTTCACCTTCACGTGTGTCGACCATATATTGTAGTGCATTATCATGTGACTGTGGTCACACAAATGGTCTTCTTCCTCTTTGTATAGATATGAATCTACCGTTCAATAAAAATCTTAAAAATCATGATATTTTTACACTATGTTTCTTTTATTTTCTAGGCAGCAGTTCTTGAGAAGACACGCATCACAGTCAGCGAATCCCAAACGATCTCACATCCATTCTAACATGAACGAAAGGTGTTAAGGTGCTGTTGTGTTTCAAGAATTCCTTAGATTATAAGTAACCCTATGTCATTTTTGGATGTATTGAACCTCTGTTCAAAGGAGGTGCTGAGGAAGTCAAATTGCCGACCAATTAGTAGTCGCACCCTGCAAACAGCTCGTCCCCTTGTGCATCTGGTCCCATGGCTTGGTATCCGGAATCTACAGGCAGGTCGGAGCCGTTGATGTACTTAGCGTCGTCACTGCACAGGAAAGCAACTGCTGCAGCAACACCTTCCGTTTCTACAAACTTTTTGTTCATTTGGAAACCAGAGCACTTTGCTTCGAATGACGTCCGATCACCTTGACAGACTTTCCATTGCTGTAACACAGAGTAGATGGACTGCCAAGTAGGGACTCATACGCTGTTCTTTTCAACTGCATGTCATTCTTTTTTACTGTTGTTCAAAAAAACAAGAACTTCACCCGGTAAATCTGGTCTCAGAATTTAACTGCAAAATCTGAGTAATTTTGGTCAAAAAGATTTGCTATTTTTTATTTTTCAACGGCACAGTTTTATGAATGTCCATACTTTCTTGAAACAATTGAAGTTGGCTATGGGGTAGAACGTAAAATTGACAAATCTTTTATTTTGTGCTGCACATACTAGTCTTACATAAGATTTCACGTGTCTGCCCTGTTGTGGTGTCCAGCGGTTTTATTTTACTGTGCGAGAACTTTTTTATTTCCATTGTCAAGAAGAATTTTCTGAGCATTCACTTCTAGATTACGTTACCCAAAATGCATTTTCTGCTGAGGAGCCGACAATGTTTTTGGCCTTCCAAGCAACGTCATGGTGTTCTTTTTCTATATGCATGTTTGAATTGGAAAAGGTTTTGATAAATCGCCTTGAATTCCCTGACAACCATACTGCATTTCAAGGCCAGGAGTCAGTTTTAATCCCAGAACAACACCAGAAGTGTGATTTTAGAACAGTAACTACCGTAAGTAGCCTAAATTAAAAGTTGTTTTTGACAAAAAGCGCGAGAATATTTTTTCCTGTGACATGGTCTACTTTCTTATGGAGATGTGTCAAAAGTGTTGCATCAGAGTTTGACTAATTTGCGCATGACAATTGATTATCACTGTTTTATACTCATCAATGTCAGTCTGAGAGAAGTCTGAAAGGATCTGATTGGTTATCATGTAATTGTGAAATAGGAAGATCTTCTTTTTTGTTCTGGCAGGTGGCAACTGTTGCTAGGCAATGGGTTGGCTTCTTACCTCTCTTGTCCACACGTAGCCTGGACTGACAGAGTTCACCCTTATGCCGTCCTTAGCTAAGTCCATAGCCATACATTTGGTCATTATATTTACTGCGCCTTTTGCAGCAGAATAGGTCCATCTTTTGGGCTGGGCAACGTGGGCTGATATGCTGCTGATGTGAACAATGGCATTGCAGTCGCCTCCTGAAATATCAATATTCCAGGCAGTATCTTCAACTAGGGCTGTCACGTCTAAAGTCTTATTTACACTGTCATTAAGGCCAGTGTAGTACCTTATGGACAAACGTGGGTTTGGATTAAGTATCTTAAAAACTACAGGTTAGGGTGTTTTCTGAAAGCAGAAAACCTACCGAATTTGATATTTGTCTTTTTGAAAGGTTGTCATTGATTGGGTCGCTGGGCAAGTCTTGAGTAAAATTAAGCAAAAGAAAAAAGGAACAACGATTAACAATTTCGTTAGGTAGAAGTGTTCAAGACGAGACCTCAAAATTGTTACAGTTTTCTAAATAAACATTTCTCTTTGGTTTTATGGAACTTTTTGACATTCTTCGAAAAAATCACGAAACTCCTTTTTGATATCCCCACAAGCAAAAACGATGATTTTGAAAAAGCAATTCCTGCGGGGTTTTGGAGAATAGTGCTTAAACCATGGTGTCTGAAAATTTCCATTTTATGAACTCCATCAGTCATTTCTGAGATTCGATGTGCCGAAGGTAGCTTAATTTGGGTATTTTTCTAAGATCCTGTATAACCTTAAAATCAGAGACGTCCTGTCAACGAGGCAAAACACGCTGTGACCTTTGACCTGATAAATGTGACACGTTCACGCAGGTGCGTGGGTGGCACAAAAGACTTCAATGAACTTTCATTTTTGCACAAAGTCAATAGCACAGCTCAACTGGGGCATCTTCCGGGCGGTGAGCGTATTTTGTTTCTCTCCAAGGTTTAATCTTTGTATGTTACAAGGTCGTGCAATGCATTTAACTCGGGGAATTGTGGGTGAGACCAAAAATTGTTATTTCCAGCAATCGGTGAAACAGCAAACAATAATTTCTTGATAGGATAGAGATTTAAATAAGATTGCTTCTACTGATGTAGTGGGGCAATTCTGAGTCAACAGGTACGAAAGCTGGCTTAAACCCTAAAAATCATAGCACGTATTTCACAAAATCTACGCCTTTTAATAAACCCGTCCTTCAGCTCGCGGCCAGCACAAAAACTTTCGGTTTAGATCATTTACCTTTATGAAATCAAATTTAAGGGAATTGCTAGTAGTTTGTAGCAGAAGAGGCGATGGTGATGTAGAGTATGTACACTGTATGTGGGCCGGAGGCTATTGTTCTCAAATTGTTCCTCAGACGAGAGGGGATTTCAGGGCTTTGGAAGAATTGGAATTTGTTATTGGCTTGCTGACCAGGTTCTGTTTCAATTGATGTTACATGCGTGATATTTACGGAGCATATATTCTTTACGGATAACGTACGCACTGTCAAATTCTTTTCAAGCCTGGGAATCACTTCACATCTGTAGTAAGGAACAATGAGTCGAGTCCAATTTTGTCCCGCCGGTAAGTGATTTAAATCAACAGTAGTCGCTTCTTAGACGGAAAGCAGTGGCGGATTTGTGAGGGGGACCAAGGGGGCCATAACGCTACCTAAAATTCACCCATATTCCATTTGGCACTTTGGAGGTGCGAATGTCTGACGGGAGAAATCCTAGCTAATACTCTGCCCTAGTGCCCCCCAATTCAAAATCCTGGATCCGCGCCTCAAGGTAGCCACTTTAAAAATTTGTTTGCGCAAGCAGGAATTTTGTTTCCAAAATTCTCCAGTTTTGTCTCGTTTATCATGTGTTTTCGTAGTATGGTCATCTGGTGGTCGTCTAGCGCACTACAAACACGACTCCGATGTCATTCTTGGAGACTAGTCACTTACCATTCTTCATGTACGGGTGGCACGCCTGCACCGTATTTGCGTATCCTACAACGTTTACACTCAACGTCTTATTCCAGTCTGCATCAGTGGCATCTATTCCTGAAATTATATGATGTTAAGTTGGTGAATTTTGTTCTTTTTCATACTGACTTCATGAATACCCGTAAACGGTAACGTCTGGTAAGCTATTGTCATGCGGCAGGAGTACAACGAAGGAAGCGCCACTAGTAGATTTGCCTCGAAGCCTATCAACTTAAGTGAGAAGAGTTGGAAGACTCGCGCTACTAATTAACACGACAGAATACCAGCTAACAAAGTAATTATCAATACCTCCATAATTGAGCCTTTACGTTTTTTCAGAACGAGCCCTACTCATAAAATCAACACAACTGACCTCGCACTAGTAAAACAAAAATTTGAGAAGTAGGCACAGCTAAAAATAACATTAGTAGTACTCTCCAGTAGCCAATGAGCTATACTCCTGGTATCATCTCATTGCCCCCACCCTAGGGTTCAATTGCTTTTATGAGAGAGTTAACTCCATTCTAGCGAAACCACGTGGCGGACAAACTCTTGAGAAAGGGTCTGCACACTGTGCCAGTGCTTTGGATGTTCAATTCATGGGAGGATACTTAGTATTAAAGAGTTACCGCCTGGAAACTGCACACATGCTGCGTGTTGTTCTTTTGGGATAAGGTAACGCCGNGGAAGAATTGGAATTTGTTATTGGCTTGCTGACCAGGTTCTGTTTCAATTGATGTTACATGCGTGATATTTACGGAGCATATATTCTTTACGGATAACGTACGCACTGTCAAATTCTTTTCAAGCCTGGGAATCACTTCACATCTGTAGTAAGGAACAATGAGTCGAGTCCAATTTTGTCCCGCCGGTAAGTGATTTAAATCAACAGTAGTCGCTTCTTAGACGGAAAGCAGTGGCGGATTTGTGAGGGGGACCAAGGGGGCCATAACGCTACCTAAAATTCACCCATATTCCATTTGGCACTTTGGAGGTGCGAATGTCTGACGGGAGAAATCCTAGCTAATACTCTGCCCTAGTGCCCCCCAATTCAAAATCCTGGATCCGCGCCTCAAGGTAGCCACTTTAAAAATTTGTTTGCGCAAGCAGAAATTTTGTTTCCAAAATTCTCCAGTTTTGTCTCGTTTATCATGTGTTTTCGTAGTATGGTCATCTGGTGGTCGTCTAGCGCACTACAAACACGACTCCGATGTCATTCTTGGAGACGAGTCACTTACCATTCTTCATGTACGGGTGGCACGCCTGCACCGTATTTGCGTATCCTACAACGTTTACACTCAACGTCTTATTCCAGTCTGCATCAGTGGCATCTATTCCTGAAATTATACGATGTTAAGTTGGTAACTTTTGTTCTTTTTCAAACTGACTTCATGAATACCTTAAACGGTAACGTCCGGTAAGCTATTGTCATGCGGCAGGAGTACAACGAAGGAAGCGCCACAAGTAGATTTGCCTCGAAGCCTATCAACTTTACTGAGAAGAGTTGGAAGACTCGCGCTACAATTAACACGACAGAATACCAGCTAACAAAGTAATTATCAATACCTCCATAATTGAGCTTTTACGTTTTTTCAGAATGAGTCCTCATAAAATCAACACAACTGACCTCGCACTAGTGAGACAAAAATTTGAGAAGTAGGCACAGCTAAAAATAACATTAGTAGTACCCTCAGCCAATGAGCTATACTCCTGGTATCATCTCATTGCCCCCAGCCAAGGGTTCAGTTGCTTTTATGAGAGAGTTAACTCCATTCTAGCGAAATCACGTGGCGGACAAACTCTTGAGAAAGGGTCTGCACACTGTGCCAGTGCTTTGGATGTTCAATTCATGGGTACTTAGTATTAAAGAGTTGCCGCCTGGAAACTGCACACATGCTGCGTGTTGTTGTCGTTCTTTTGGGATAAGGTAAAGCCAGCAATAATCTGCCGAAAAATCACCGACCGCCGGGGACACTATCAAATGTTTTTTTGGAGATTTCCGTATGAATGTTATTTTTGGTGAAGTCTTTATTAATTAGGTAGGAATTACTATTTTTTATTTCGAACGTAAATTTCATTAAGACTGGATATGTAATGTCGGTGTGCCTTGACTCTTAAGCTGCCCCGGCTGAATAGAGTTAAGTCAATCTCATGCAGTAGACACGAAGTTTGAGGAGCAGCAGAAGGCGGCCCAAAACTTCCTGTCAACATTGAGAAATATTGCTTGGGCTAAATGATTAAAAAACATAAGTCCGGCGATCGGGGACAATCATTCTTCAGCCAGGTCAACCCGTATCGTGTCCTTTACGTGATATAAGTGGTTCTTAAACCTAAAGTCGGATAGCAGTGCTCGTCGACAGTCGCTGTAAATTCTCATTCGGCTCATCGTCTCGTATCTCATTTTAAAGAAAATTACCTTTGGATCCGAAGTAGGCTGCGCAGTTGACCAGGTAGTTGATTTTCTCGCCGTTTTCCTTAGCCACCAATCTTGCATTACGTTCACATTGGTCTCGTTGGGAAACGTCTACATTGTAAAATTTGACATTCTTTCCCTCCGATTCTAAGTGTGACGACAGTTCGAGTCCGAACTCTTCATCGATGTCAAAAATTGCCACCGACGCACCGTCGTTACTGAAATCGATGACAGTTTATTTTAGTGGCCGATAAGGACCACCAAGAATGATGCAGGTCGACTCTTGTACATTTTGAAAATGATCGGCTCTACCACGGCTCTATCACAAGAAGCCGCGCGTTTTATAAAAAGAAGTTTTGTCACTAGTTGAGCTGTGAGCTGTGCGTGCTTTTTCAGTGAGAATCGTCAGTTACTTCGTGAAATCTAAATATTGGGCCTGTATAAGGTCAAAGTCAATGGTGAGTATCTCGAGAAAAATTTTGAGGCAGGCTCGGGGTTCAAGGTTTAAGATGAACCAGTGCAGTTGGACAATCGAGCTCACCTCAATCTTTCCACAATAGAACGTCCAATACCACAAGACCCTCCCGTTACTATGGCGACCTTTCCTGATGAGCGCGTGGTCGTCGCAGCAGAGTTAAGGGGCTCAGAAGGAACAACCCGTCTGTACTCTTCTGGAGTGAGATGCGACATCTTGGTATTGCACCGAACGTATTTAATCTATCGCACATTATTCAATCTGACAGGCACGTTATCGGCCTCAGAGGGCATGGTTATGTACATGTTGACACTGAGCGGTGTATACTGTCAATTCCCAATCAGCGACCCGTGTTATGCAAAGCTCGGTGGAAGTTCGGTCGAGTCGTAGTTAGACGTACGCACGTTATTTTGGAAACGCGACGCCAATAGCGCACTGAAACGCTGTAATTTGACGCCGTGGGTATTTTGCATATTCATGATACTTGAGCCAACCGCCGTCACTGAGCCATACTCGTAATGAGTGCGTGAAAATTGAAATCACACTGGTTACGAAGTCCTAATTGAGACCACAACCTAATGGGTCCCCACCATAGCTAAATGGATCGCCAGACAAAACTGGATTTGTGAATGATGGGTTCTAGTACTGTACCACCGTGCGACAGCTAAAATCGATGACATGCTGGGTGCACGACAGCGGATTTAAAATTCTTCCAGATTAAACCATTAGGCAGTTCGAGGGTGAAAATGTCAGACGGGCAAAATCCTGGCAAATACTCAGCCCTGGCCTCCCCTAACTCAAAATCCTGGATGGCCGCCCCTGCACGAGTTACTCAAAGTTAAACAGAATTGCATGGACATATTATCTCAGTGACCTTCAGGTACCTCGTTGACTTCCCTGGGTCAATGTGATTTGAGTTCAGCCATGTTGTCTAATAAACAGTACTTGTACATGTATCACACGAACCTTCCAACAAGAGCAACGTGAATGCCGGCACCCCCCACTCAAACGGTACTTCTACGGTTGTTTATTTGCATCATAAAAATGGCCACTATATGGCACAAAATACGTCGAATCCATCCGAAAACGGGAACTCGTGAAAACTATTTACCAAATCAAGTTTATAAAAATCTGTCAAGGAACTTCAGAAAAACAAAGGAAAACGATGGAAAAATGAAATTGGCACTAGTGGGCAGAACATTCGTCGAATAGTGTCTGAAAATCGTCGTCGTCTGCACTTACTATGTCATGGGCGGCGCACCATAGGAGGCTGAGGGCTATAGCCCCCAATTTTTTTAGTGCTATGCCGCACATGGTCTATAGGAGGTTAACCACGGGGGGGGAGGCTGAGGGGCTTTATCCTCCTCACTTTTTTCAGTGCTGTGGCTTAGGGCGCAAAAAATCAACAAAACTGCCAAAGTAGTCGGAAGTCGGCATCGTCAACCGTCCCCTTCACACTGAGAACATAAACGCCAATTTTCAAGATCGTGTGTAGAGGGGCGAACGCCAAAAAAGACTCGAAAACAGCAAAAATGCCTACTAGGTGACGTGAAATACCTCGACCGAATCGATCCGGAAACGAGAGGATGTGTCATCTCAATAATAGATGCTTATATCATTCCAAATTCAATGAAAATCCGTTGAGGACCTTTTAAGATACAGAAGTAAACGTAAAAAGCTAAAATTGCCACTAAGGGCACACCGGCGGTAGGTGGATCCCCACCATCCACGCAAAATTTCATGAACATAAGTCAAAGGGCTTTGGAGATAGAGCAGGAAGACGGACGGACAGGGGTGAAATAATGGGTCCACATATATATATGTGGTGCATAAAAACTGCGTAGCGGTTATCAGTCATAACTACCACTTGTCTGCACGGTTGGTCCTTTTAATTTTGCATAGCGTGTTTTGTATTTATTTTATGTCGATGTCATAATGTTTTTGATACTCACTAACAATTACTGGGACGTCAAAAATAACGTAGAAAAAATACCTTGGAATGTTACAGTTTGAATGCAGATACAGTCACAACTACACTGGATGTCAATTATATATACTGTGGTCATAAGTAAAACCCGTGACCCTATTGTGGATTCTCGGTGGGACCTAAGCTACCACGAACCCAGTACTATAGCATCCCGCTTCTGTCCGCCAAGCAGGATGTACAGGTGCAATGATTTTTTTCAATCTCAGAGTCGAGCGTGGACGGAGCTACCCTCAGCACATACCCAGAATATTGGCCTTAGTATTAAAACCAATTCGTATTCACAAGTTAGGCTACACCAAGCAGGGATTTTCACACCACCCCTCAACTAGGAGGACACAATATTATGATAGAATAAAAATAAAACAACAAAGGTGACCACTTTCCTACAGTATTATTTACAAAAAATACAATCACTCTGTCAACAACTACATAGAAACTTTGTCCACTAAGGCAACTGCATTAATCAATCACATTGGATTTTCAGCGTCGCATGAGTCTAAATATAAATGTAATGAAAAACATGCACTGCACTGAAATCATGAGAAAAGTAATTTTCCACATCAAGCTACATTGTACCAAACTGTTATCAGGGAAATTAAAATGGCAATAGAATAAAGTTACCATAAAAGAATACCAATTTAGGACAGTCGGATATCTCAGAAAATGTACATGTAAATGACATCAAACTTAAAAAATGTTTTATCATGTTCAAGTACTCTTCCATAGTATCCAGGAGAGAATGTGAAGAGTAGAAAAATGCAAATGGTTACTTATGCAATCATCTTAGTCGAAACTTGTTGAGAATTCCTCTTGAATGAGATGTTGGCAAAGTTAACAAAAAGAATTAGTAGCAACAACTGCAAAACGACAACACCAAATGTCTCAATCAGAGGAAAAACTGTTAGTACCAGTATATCTATCAGCAAGCAAATAATGTACATGAATAATTACACACGACTTAATTAACATTAAAAGTCATTTCCCACATGGTAATAAAGTAATAAACTACACCAACGAAGGCCGGTCCCATTAACTAATGTCTAGGTCTGGCTTATCTCACAAAATGATTTCATTCAATCTTGTACCTAAATTTTGTATTGCTGGAATTCGTCATGAAAATATGTCTAATATGAAACATGTCCATTTGAGAACCCGCTTTAAAAGCACTCTGCCAGTAAATCATGTTTTCAACTTTAAAAAAGTCAGATGTACCACCTGACACAAAAGCACACAAAATTTAACTCTTATGGCACCTTTAACAATGAAGGAAAAGAAAACACACAAGACTACAAACATTATTTACACACTGGGGAGAGTCGGTGACCAATCAAGTACACACTTCAGAGAAAGATATTTCATTTGCTAAGTTGAACATAAGCATCTCCTGCTAGATTGAGAAATGCTACATGGATGAGGCTCCTCTGATGCAGCCCTGACTTGGAAGGCTGAGCACAGTTGGAGTCAAATGTTAGACGAAAGAGGTACATCCGATAGAAAGCTATGAAAATGCGTGTTTGGTGTGGTAAGAAACCGCTGTCCTTGCAATGGCCGTGATTGGTTACCTCTAAGCAAAGCCTCAATCTGAAATGATAATATTAAAAGTATGGTAAGTATCAACATTGAAATGTTAAGACACTATTAAACATTGAGGTGACATTGAATGACTTGGCCAATCACAGTGATAAAACTCTGGTTATGCGCTTCTATGGGACTCGATACCTTGGTTGAAATTAATGCTGGTGAGGATTTTTCTTCATACAGTGAAATGCAGGTTTCAAAATGAGCCACTATAGAAGACAGAACCAGCTGTTTATTGATGACCTCGCCTTGAAACATCCACATAATGGTGAATGTCAAATGTTTCAATTTAATTTTGCAACAAGTCGCAAAAATCAAGTCCGAAAATAACCCACTTGTTGTTTTCTACGGTTATAAACTTGTTGCTCAATAAAACTGTTTTACGATACATTTTGCTTTCACATCCACATTTTAGAAGTAACAGCAAAAGCTTCATTAACATACTGTAACAATCAGCAAACATCAATATGGAATCTCGTTGATAATTCTTAACAACATGCAGGCCTTAACATTGTACTCTTATGAATAACAACAAACAGGCCTTAACACAGTACTCTTATGAATAACAACAAACAGGCCTTAACACAGTACTCTTATGAATAACAACAAACAGGCCTTAACACTGTACTCTAATGAATAACAACATACAGGCCTAAACACAGTACTCTAATGAATAACAAAGCAGAAATTATGAGCTCACGTACATCGGGATGTGAAGCAAAATTGTACGGTCTCTGATGCAATGCATTCGGCACATCTCTTACAGCGCCTTTCCTCAGCAGAGTATCTATGATGCTCTTTTGCTGGTTCAGACTCAATGCGTTGCCCTTCTGTAGACCTGCTGCTATGTGCAGGCAGGTGTTGCCATTAAACATGGGCTTGTTCAGGGCCTCCACCACACCACAAGGCATGGAATCGACCATGCACTTAACTAGTTCGTTGTCCATCGACTCCACAGCCAAGTGAAGAGGAGTCTTGCCGCTCTTTTCTTCCTGTAACATTGTTAAACAACTAGCGATAACTATCAACAGAGCAAAGTTGTGACAAGGCAAGACCTGGCGACAACAGAAGTTAGAACCGGGCAGAGAGTTGGGCAAATGGAGGTAAAAATGAAGGAGAACAAATATGTAAGATCTAACAGATTTCTTTTAATTAAGAGAAATGTTAAAGAACTGTACAGACGGGCAAATCTGATGTACTGCTAAACACCAGTCAGATTACATAATAGGTTGTACGGGTATATTTAAAGACGTACAGTATGTGAAAAGGTCTTATCATTTTTTAAACACATAGCATTGTCGCACAGGATATCGTGTCCTACTAAATTTCCCCTTGAAATGCCACTGCATTTAGAATTATATCAACGAAGAGTGTCCAAACAAACAAACCAATGAGATAACATGTCAGTTTAGAATCAAAATTTTTGAAATTATTATTTTTGAAATATAACTCTCTACCCAGTAGAGGTTCGTAGCCACATCTGAAGAAGACTTACGGGGAAATCAGCCCTAGCTCCAGCCCTAATCAGCTCCTGCACAATACACTTGCTGTCAATCCGTTTCCCACAGTTATTGATGTTACCGTGCATTTTGGTAGCCAAATGTAAAGCAGTCATTCCTGTTGAAGAAAAAAAATTGCCAATTACAGTTATTAAAGCTGAGCTGAGAAAGTCATTTGTGAAATTGGTGATCGTATCATGGGGCAACATGAGTGACTCCAGAGCGGAAATGCCTTTGGCACTTAGCTGACCAATCAGAACACAGAATTCTTGACACACCTTCGTCTGCGTTTTGAAGACGCCATTTTACCCGACAAACAATACGTTGTCCTGTAAAACATATTTTAGACTATAGCTCAGGAAATTGTGCGATAAAAATACTGAAACGATGTTGATATGGCGTGTGTAATTCCGATAACTGTTATACAGCTCGAGAAGAATATCCCGTCATTTTTGGGCATCTCCTAAGCCGAAAAGTGATGGGTAAAGGTGTAACCTATTCCTATGGATCAAACTGTGTGAACGGCCATATGAACAGCTGAACTTGGCAATGTTGCTTGATTACTCGAAGTGTAAACACAAATATATTTGTTCCAAGATACACACTTTTCAGTTTGGTGGCTAACGTGTAGGCCTATCTGATTTTGATTTCCGGAGTTTCACTCTTCTGGCCGCCTTTGTGTCGGTACCTACTGCTGGATCTCAGCACAAGTCTAGTGGTAGTCCCAGCAATATTGTTTTTAATGACACTTTATTTCGACCTAACAGATTGATAAAAAATCAAGAATCACCCAGGCTCTTTATGTTTGGAAAATCACGCTTTTATGGAGTTGAATTCTATAGCTTTGTAGATGTTTGGTTAAGTACATGAAGACTTGTCAATGCATAATTTTAAACATTGTTAAGCATGAGAAGTGCTGTGGACCCTGACAGGGGTACGTGCCTTTATTATCTAGAGAGTGAGGCAGTCTTGTTCTCAACCGCTTGACCGACAGACATTTGCTGTATTCTACAATTAGCTTTGAAAATCAACTACACAACATCGCAATTCAATGATGTTTCAATGCAAATACGGCCAAATATCCTGGCCATGTCTTTTTGACTACAACTTATTTCAATTCTGGCTCAATGTAGAGAAAATCTTTCATTCAATTTCTAAAAATGGTCCTGTTACATACTATTTAGACTGTGGCAAACAATTATTGGCGTGGCGCAATAACACCAATATTACACTCTGACTAAAGTTCAACAAAAATGCCATCTTAGTGTGAAAAAGTGTGGTTAAGTGATGAAATAATTTTGATAAGAAGTTTGTTCAAGTTTGGCAAAGTGTGTTAAAGTCTGTTGAAGCCTCTCTAGTTTATTTAAAATAAACTGCTGTACTCACCCTCTTCGCGTGTCTGAATGTGCAGGTCGATATCAGGGGATTGAAGTAACGCCTGCAGCACAGCTAGGGAGACATCCCCATGTTTACAGGCAATGTGAATGGGGGCAAGTCTATCCTCCACATCCCGCTCCTAATAAAAAAACACACAAGACATCACATTTCTGGTCTACGCTAATATCTGAGACTATCAAAGATTGCTACCAAAGTATGGAGAACAGACTGCGAAGCTTTAGTGTCTGAGAGAATTAGCCAACTCTAAGTATCACAAACTGATAAACGAGCACCCCAACAGACAAATGGCACTCAGTGTCCAACATTTTTTTCTTCCAAGACATTTCAGTGCTCAATTTGGTGACCTGCAGGTCACCAAAAAGACTTCAGATTGTGTTTGGTGGCCTGGAAAAAATTCGAAGTGGCCACGAGTCACCACAGCGAGTATCAAAGTCAAACAATAATTCCCCTGAAAACAGTTTCAAAGTTTGTGGTTACTTCCAAACTTAAAATTATTAACAGTTTCCCTAAATTTAATACCTCTAGTTCACAGTCGTTCAGTTTATTTCATGAAATAAGTTTGTGGTTACTTCCAAACTTAAAATTTTTAACAGTTTCCCTAAATTTAATACCTCTAGTTCACAGTCGTTCAGTTTATTTCATGAAATCAGAGTGCATTTGCCACATCCAGCAGTCAAAACACATCAAACATATGCTTACAACAGGAAGTGAAAAGAATGAAGTTGGAATTATTGGGCAAGATCGGACCATGAAAACCACGCCTTCAGTATATGCAATCGTCTGCATTCTTCGTTTCATTGGCAGAAAGAATTGAGTTAGACTGAATGGTGCATATTATTTTACATGGAGAAATTGAAGCGGTGTGTCCAATTTTCTGAGAACGGAGCACAGCGCAACATTTTTAGTCAGTGATTTTGATGTTACCAATGACGACTTGAGATTTCACAGTCGCCAAATGCGAGTTGGCATTAATCTTAGAGTCAAGCAAGCACTTAAAATTACAGTAAAGTAAAACGTGACTGTGCACGATGAGGAAGCCCTGCCATGGATTTACTTTAGTGGAGAAGTCACTAAAATTTGTGACATGAAAATACTAGCAAAATAGAATTTTATTGCCATAATCTCTTTGGGTGAGAGAACATCACCACACTCAGGGGCGACATAAGCCATAACATAAGTTGGGGTTACTTCAACTTGATGCACACGACAGAATTCAGTGGGTAATGTGATGGATTTAACATTTTGCTGCCTTTGCGTTACATACGTTTACTAAAAGACTAGGCAAGTCACTACAACTGTCTGGATGTCACAACACAAGCACAATTGGTGAGGCTGTTAGAACAAGTGCCTACCTTGACTCTACCAGCCAAGTTGACATTGGCTCTGTACTTGACCAGTATTTCCACAATAGGTGGGTTGTTTTCCGCCACCGCCAACAGTAGGGCCGTCTGATCCATTCTATTTTTTTGATTGATGATCTCTGTGTGGGGCTCCCGTTGACTTCGCTCACATATAGCCTCGACAGTCGCTGGGTCGCCTCGACAGGCACAGATCATCAGAGGCCTACAGAAAACAAGGGTTCAACCACTTGTTGATCTCATTCAAATACACTGACTACAGTACATATCAGACCATGGTGGAAATAACTGACTACGTTTGGTGTCATCCTTGAACTACTAGTTCACCAGGATTTAAAGTTGACAGGTAGAAAAATGGAATTTCATTTTTCTGAAATTTCAAAACAAAAAGCAAAAAGTAGAAAATTTAAAAAGTTTCTGTCAGCATTGTTTGTATAGTACACCTGCCACAAAACAACATTCCGTAAGTTTTAATCACTTACAGTTAAAGGAACATCATTTTTAAGCTAAAAACAGACTTTCGGGACTTTTGTTGCATGGGGTAGTCTTCTTGAACTTTGGATAGAGATATAAAACAACAAATCTGTTGTGTTTTTGTGATGTTATTCCAAAATTCAAAATTTCTCTGTTTGCCAGTTAAATAATTATGCTTAAGATAGTCACAAATAATATCTGCCTGACACTCACGTGTCACCATCTTTATCCTGTGTTGTCAGCTGTTCTACTGCGAGCTGGGCAACTTTGCGACAGGCCATGGCATAATGGTCAATGGAGGGTTTGGTGGAAGTCTGTTTCAACTGGCTGGATGGTGAAACATTTGTGGTGATGGCAGAGCTTCGCTTTGGACTTGGTGCTGAAAATAAAACAAATCACATACAAGGACTTAAAGGGTGTAATGCGATGAGACCTTTGTTGGTAAAATTATATCAACATGAGCTGCTAAAATATCCATTTTATTACAGTACAGCAGACATTTACTGAAATAAGCTGAGTCACTGAATAGCGATAGCTTTTGTTGGATGAATGTTCAGAACCTTTCGTAGGAATCCATAGCATTATCCTTTTTTTAATAGACAATGAAGTAAAGTCAACTGACTTGCACAGAAAGGCTTCCATCAGACAATAACCATTATGAGTAATGAAAGAAATCATTTACTGTTTAAATTATGTTCCACCTCATGATCTTGGTCTACCTTGTCTAATGAAGTCTGAAATTGAATCAAGGATTCCAGTTGCTTGAATGATCACATCACAGCAAAAGGAGTTACAAGTCCAGTGTTCATTGTATGGCATACTTCACTGGTCGTAAAACATCAATGTGGACAGGGACAAGCATTGCCAGAAAGGTATACACAAATTTTTAAATCAAGCCTTGTAATGTCACATGTAAGTCACATTGGCACAGACTGTGAGGTAATTCAAAAGAGTATGCCAAAGAAAATGGGAATGATCCACAAGTCTCAAGTCAACAAAAATTAATGTGATTAGACCAAAATCTCAGTTCACATTTCATGATTTCAGATCACAAATGCGTTTCATAGCTCGTTACGTTGAGCCCCAAAATGAGACAAAAAATGAGACGA
Source organism: Phoronis australis (assembly GCA_002633005.1). Lineage (NCBI taxonomy): Eukaryota > Metazoa > Phoronida > Phoronidae > Phoronis > Phoronis australis. Next base: position 57,652 of record NMRA01000231.1, on the reverse strand, counting down.
AAAGAGGATGATTGGTCATGTAATAAAACATATTATCATGGACCAATCCTTTGACTGTATCAGGTCATATAGACTGTGAGAGAGTGACATTGCCCTCAGACTATGCCGACATTGCTCTCCCTAAGTTCATGTCTAATAGCTGATATCACCCTCAAGATCGATCTATGCAGTGGTCTCCAACACTGTCATCATATGATAGCATGAAAGGTTTGCATATGAACTGCGCTCACCTTGGATGTTCTTAGGCAACTGAGCACCTTTAGTAGTAGTGGTTGTGGCTGGACTTGATGGCTTTGGTAGAATTGGTCTCTGAGTTGACTTGGTTTGCTTCTGCTGTGTCAGTGATATTGTCACGACCGGACTGGTAGCAATAGCTGTGTAGACAGGCAAAACACATATTGGCTGAGTTGGCTGCTGCCGAAATGGCTGCTGCTGTGGTTGCGGCTTCGGCAGTAGCTGTTGCTTTTGCTGTTGCTGCACCAGCTGTTGCTGCTGTAACAACTGGCGCTGCTGCTGATCCTCATGAAACTGATGCTGCTGCTGCTGCTGCTGCTGCTGCTGTGGTGCAGACACAAGGAATCCTGATAGAGGCGACAAAGTGGTGGGAGGTGGGTTAAGCGGATGCGTCAAGGATTTCCGCATATCAATTTCTCTGGCCTCTTCCCTCAAGATCGCAAGGACATCTTTATAACGCTGATCGTCATTGTAGACAGATGATGGGCAAGAACTGGTTGTGCTGGTCACGGAGGACGGACTGGCTGGAGATCCAACATACATTGCAGTGCCAGAACTTTGCAAGGTGTGAGGAAACACCATATCATCACTAGCACTAGACAAGGGGCTGAAACTGGCAGACCAACCACGCGGGTCCCAGTACTCTGACTCTGTACTGGTACTTTGGGGTGAAGACACACTGGAGTCGAACGAGCTGGCAGGACTTGCACTCATCGCTGACAGATTACGATTCCTCCCACAAACTTTTTCACTCAATTCGTCTACGATCTTACGAGACTCTGGTGATTCTGGTTGTTCAAGAAGGAAATCAAGATCAATATCAAAGTTGTCAACTTTGAATGGATCATTAAGATTATTCACAGGCTCAAACATGGATATGTCAACATCTTCAACAGGCACCTTGTTCGATGTCTTTATAAACGCCGAGGGCTGGCAATTCTCAAAATCTGCTGATCTTTTATTTTTGTTAGGGCGCTCGAACTCTGCAGGTAGGTATATGCTATTGCTGGAATAGCAACTGTTTCGCATGACAGGGATGCCGTCAGGACCTCTTCCAACCAGGGCATGACTTCTCTCGTCTGCGTCCTCCTCAGATAAAATAACGGGTACCTCTTTGGTGTCCGAATCTGTCAGCTTGACAGACTGCACATCCGTGATTAGTTTTTCTAGGTCAGCGTCCGTACTTCTCTCTTTGCTGAACTGCTCTTTTGTTTCTGCAAAGTGTAATTTCTGTATTACTAACAGATGACATCATGTAAGCATATGACATCATGTAAGCATATGACATCATGTAAGCATATGACATCATGTAAGCATATGACATCATGTAAGCATATGACATCATGTAAGCATATGACATCATGTAAGCATATGACATCATGTAAGCATATGACATCATGCAAGCATATGACACCATGTAAGCATATGACATCATGTAAGCATATGGCATCATGCTCCCAGATGGGTGTGGATATATCGGTCACAAACTTAGTCCAGCTGATACGTTTGGGCATCAACGGAAAAAGATGTTACAAATGTAATTAACAAATCACCATCAACAAGTCAAATTCTCAAGTATGACTATTTGTACAATTTGCCACCAACTTTAGCATAAATAACAAGCATTCATAACAAGAGCAATGCAGAGCGTTGACATACGGTCATGGTCAGAATCAAATACAGCGCAGATACAAGAGATAATCATTATTTTCATCATTCCTACTAAGTGGCAGTACTAGAAGCTTATTTGCCAACTTTCAAGAACATTCATCAAGGAACATCAGCTTGTAAACAAGAAAATGTCACAAGGCAACTGTGTAGTAGACTGACTATTCACCAATTTACACACCATTGGTGCTCTCTACAATGACAACACACACCAAATTTTACGAAGATCTATCAAGGAACTTGTATTGAATCAAAGGCGAAAAAATGAAATTACCACAAGAGGGTGCCACACCAGTCAGAAAAATCATCGATTCAGTAGGAACATACGCTAATTTTCATAATGATCCATTAAGCGGATCGAAAGCCACGGATGGGAATGCCAAAAGCATAATTGAAAATACAAATGGCCGCTACATAATGCAAATCATGATGAATCATTCCAAGAATGGAAAGTCAAAATCCCATCCTCAATAGAAACCCAATGTGGCATAATTTGCTAAATTGCATGGTAATCCCTTGAGGAACTCCAAAGACACAGAGGCAAGCGTAAATTGTTAAGACTGATAAAGAATCAGATGCCAAAACCAGACTAAAAATAAAAAAGGCCATTGGGTGGTGTACCATATAACAAATCCATGTGAAAATGGGAAGGTGTTTAATCATCTTTTGAATAGAAACTTATTTGCCATGTTTCATGAAACCCCATTAAGGAATACTTCCTGCAAGGGGTTCATAACATACAGCCACGGACGCAGAAACAAAACTGCCACTAGGAGGCAGTCTTTAGAGCTGTCCAAAAATAATTATTAGTCTTACTTTGAGCACATAAAATATTCATAAGTTTAGCTGATACATAGGTAGGTGGATGTCCAAAAACCCACAAACAATAAAAACGGTCGGAAGAAGGTAACATCATCTACTTGACAGATCCTGACTTGCCAAAGTTCATGAGCCTGCCAAGGAACTTCTGTCAAACAGAGTAAAAAAATAAAAACTGAAATTGCCAATAAGGGGGCATGCCCATAATTTCATCCATCCCAAAACTTACTCATGACATCCCATCCACAATTTTTAATAGAAAAACATTATTTAAAAACATCAGGGGTTTTGAAGATACAACAGCGAACAATGCACTCACATACACGCGGACCATGTATATAATGCGTGCGTGCAATATGCTTTACAACTGCACACAGAAAGACTGGAAATTGAACAGAGAGTATGAGCAAGTGTAAATCAAGCTGCTCAACAGAAAGTATAATCGTGTTTTCAACCAAGTTCATGTCAATGAATGGCTGTTACTAAATTATATTATATGCATGTGTGCGTCTGCTATGTGCAAGTAGGTGCATAGAAATTTCATATCTTATTAAACTATGAATTCATTGAATAATCTGAAATTTGAACAAATTCTTCATCGCTTTGTTCTGAGCATGATCATCTCTTTGGTTGGGTACAAGAGAGTGATTTAGAAAAATGTAAATTGAAAGCGATATCCGGTGGTGTCTAATATTAAAGAAAACTCACCAACTACTTTAGTCTTGCGTTTCTTTAAGAAACAGTCGTTGAGCTGAGATCTTAGATATTTAATCCTTGTCACCAGCAATTTTTTGTAGGTCTCATAGCTTGTTGCCTCCATGAAAATCTCATTCTCGATTTTCTCAACTAAGGGAATAACCTCATCAATTCGCGCGTCTCGAATCAACTGAATGTCGCGTCTTTGAAGAATGGACAACAACCTGAAACAAAATTTATGCACATATGAACGTCTACGGGTCAATAGGATCACTATCAGAGCTGCATTCCACCACACAAAACACTCGTGAAAAGCGGCAAGAAATCGTGACTTGTGGAATGGAAATAGAAACTTTATTCACACCGCACTCCCACAATTCAACATTCCAACCTCGCCAACCAATCAATTTGGTGAGGGTCATTTTGATAGATCATGAGCATTGTCCTAAGCTTGGTTGCGAAATACTCGCTTTACACTTGCACGATCTTCTTTGATCCTCCTTTTCTCAAAAGAAACTTGTTCTACAGAACACAGACATGACTGGCCCAGTTCTCACATTGCAACAGGTTTAAGTCCATACCACAACCACCTGTATGATTGAGTCTGTGGTAGGTAATAGCACAGATTATTAAATCCTCTCATCAACCCTTAAGCCTCACTGTGTAGTTGGGATTTCAACATCTTGCATTCAAGTCAAACTTAAAGTCCCAATCAGCACCACCATAATCATTGTCAGTTTTGGTTCATGTTTTGGGGTGGAACCCTTTGTATTCATTACTCTGCAATCTCAATTAAACCTGATGGTGGCATTGATTATACAGTCTACTAACTGCTTCAACAGGAAAATTCATAGCCACCAGTAATTAATTAGAGTTTGAAGTTTCTGACTGGTTTGCCAGTAGCGCTGCGTGAAACTTTCAAGTTGACCGTGGTGAGTGTTCTGTGGTAGAAAAACTACGAGTTTGTGACTTCACATGAGGACTACAAAGTAGATTACCATCTGAGTGCCAAGGACCAATTTATTTCCATAAAATCTCACCAATTTCGGGTGAAAATAATTGCCAGAAACCTCCTTTTTCATTTTTCAAGGGCTTCAAACTTTGAATGTGAATGCCTGCAAGCTTTGACAGCAGCTGTTATACAAAAGTTGAACAAGGAAAATGTGACATTACTTAATACACAATGTCAATTATGTTTCACAAAAATGTGATGAAATAAAATTTCACTTGTCCGCCATATTGTGTCACAAATTAGTAAGATTTTACCAAAAGTGAAGCTCCCGTTCTTTATCTAGAGAATGAAATTACAATTTAAGATTTTAAAATTGAAGTAAGTGATGTTAGTCCTTGCCCAATGAAACAGGGAGAAAACAAATTCCTTCAAGTGTTTCAAAGTGCAATGTAACATCTTATGTGACAAGGAAGCCATTGCATTTTGGAACAAGTTGCCAAAACAGGACAACATCTCTCTCTGCAGTAAGCTGTGATTGTTACAAGCAAGAAAAAAGGATATACTTGTCTGCCGCATGACTTACATTTTCACTATAATCTTACGGCGTTGCTCTTGCGAGATATCCATAGTCGCTTTATCTGCAGTGACATCACTGGATTCTGAATAAAATGAAATGAGATCACGTTAGTTAACATTACATCACTTGAGACATGAGAAACTGAGGACCGTAGTAAAATTCATTGTTCTCCAGTTAACGAAAGACAGAAAAAATTTCCTTACTGCTAACACAATAGCCCAATGAATTACATGGGCTGTCAGGTCATGCCTGCAATTCCTAAGGCACCAATAAACTTGCCCACTGCCAGTAAAACAACTTTCCTGTGAGGAGAAATTGTACTCTATGTGAAGTTACTTGGAAAAATTACCAGCGTTCTCAACTTACTCTTTGGTTACACACACCATGTTCAAAAATATGAGTCAAAACATGTTCAATCTTTGATTGATTGTTATGTCCGTTGTGACAATAAAGTGCTTTCAAGGGTCTCAAACTGTAAGATCTTGAGTCATTAATGTCACATTCTTCCGTTGCAGCCTGAACATTGCACCTGACAGCATTCTGCAGCTTCCACAAAGCTCAAGTTTAATCCTGCATGGTGAGAACCGCTGATTAAGAAACCAGAAATTTGAGATTTTTGCTTCGCTTAAAAGAAAGAGTTTTCATTAAAATAACTTTGCGCAGGTCAGAGTGTACGATTCAAGCCTTGGTTAGTCTGATGACCCTTTCTTAATGAGGTCGTTCTGAATTGCACAGTGACATTGAAAGCCATGTTCTTTCCTACAATAATTAAATTAATATTCACTTTTGTAAGGAAATCACTCAGACATCAACAGTCGTGCTATCAGAGACCTTAAGTTTGATATGTCTAGGCTATACACTTTGGTGAACAAAGAGAGTTGACTTTTTATCGCTTACAAAATTTCAACCTCATGACTTTCAATTCGGTGACCTCACTGAAAAGCCCAGGAAATGTTTCATTAATATCATGTAAGCTTTTGCAGAAATACTGCATTTTATGAAAGTACAACATATCGTGAAAAGGTGTTGAAAATTGGTCCTGTACACTTATAGTATAACTGAGCCTATTGAAGCCATATTTGTGTAGCTGCTGTAGAATTCTGTTTATTCTCAAGATCATGCGTGCGTGAACTTGGAATACCCGAGTAAACTTGGCACTCAAATTATCATGTACGTACCGATAACACTTGCAAACATTACAAAAAATCACATGTTAATAAAATAAAGACATTTTCAACCAAGCTTTACTGGCTGTTTTCAACTATTGTCCATGTTATTCACCAAACAATAATTGATTTCACACACTCTGTGACACAATATCCGTTAAAGGAGAAAATGGGCAATTGTGACACCAAAACAAAAAAATAATAATACTGACCAATCTGTTTATTGTTGTAATATTTAATGAACATGTAATCCCAAGTTCATGCATAAGCAGTCATGAAATTAAGTATAATTCCAAGTTCAGCCCCAACACAGTTACCTTTCAGAGGTATCAAAACTACAGACATTGCAAAACAACTACAAGGCAGACAGGCGTAAAAAGTGCATAGACACTTATAAAGTAAAATGTTCATTTGACATCCATGTGACAGGGTAGCAAACAAAACAATAGCACAAGTACTAGTGTCTTAAGTGTGAAGACGTCCTATTTTTATGGATGTAAAAACAGAGAGTATCAAGTGAACACACAAGACTTACTAAGCATCAAAAGACAATTGCAGGGAATGGGGGCCTATGGAATGTATATGCTTTAAATTCCACAACACCCTTAGACATTTCTTTCAGTGGACAACAAGTGGAGTGAATTAGACTTTGATAACAATGTTCGTACAGTGAGAGGACTGGAGGTAATGGAATACAAACTTTAATGTACGATACTGAGTGAATCTTTTCCATTTGCGGCTCTTTTGAACATGCCAAAAACGCCACACCAGAGGGCAGTAATTGAAATATAGCAAATTTCTGTATATAAGTGACACATTCGGAATCTAGGGCAGACATATACTGCGCTGCTTTGATGGAGATGGTAATAGTCTAATGTAATAGATGGGCAAATTTAGAAGGGACTGTGACACCCATTGATTAATCAAAATGTGTTGGTGCCAATGTCATTAAATGTTAAATTCTGTCAAACTTATAGGGGTGCAAATTGAGTGTGAACTAAACTTTGGTGATAGTCAGATATGCTGTCCCTGATTTCAATCTGATTTGAGACTCAGATACTATCGCTGAATAACAGGCGTTATTCGCTGAATAACAGGCGTTATTCAGTGGTAGTAACTGGTTCTCAAATCGAGGACCCATCTATCAGACTATTACTAATATGGGCTTTGAATCTATCAGCAGTGGCAAATATATTGTAGTAGTAGCCGAAATTACCTGACCGAGATATATACAACCAGCAACCCCGATAAAACCGCTGAGGCTGAGCATGTTAACTATTCAGCTAATAGGAAATTGTCGGTTAGCAAGTGAATAACAGAGGCTCATACAATTAACCTGAAGCATGCTTCACAACATTCCCTCCTTTCCTATGATAAAGTGCGCCATCTGGTGGGTGAACACAAAATTCAACTCTTGGAACATATCAAGATTCTAATCCTGGACTTTAAACCTCACCAAGATGGTCGCCTGACAGATCAACCCCAAGATTGTCTTGCTTTAACCTCCTCGACTCCAATCTTCAGGATCACCACCAAGCGTGTTGTTTGAGGTCTGGGGGTCAATGTAATGCTTCATCGGAATATCACCCCTTTGTGGACCACGCCAATTGCAGAGATTACACGACTCGGGAATCAAATAGGCGACCCTGATAAAACCAGCAAGCATGCTAACCATTCAGCTAATAAACATGATTCCCCAGAAGCATGTTTCACGGCATGCTTATACCGAACCCATCTCATTCAGTCATTGCCTAAAATGCTAATCAGCCTAATCAACGTGTACTAGGGTAGAACCGTGGAGTACACCTTTAGAGAGAAGGACAAGACTGGGAAAAACAGAAGGTAAGATGGCAGCACAGACGGGGCACATGTCTATGGTGAACGCTGAGCCGAACTCAAGCTCGAAGCGAAGGGAAAGTCAGCGCTGAAGACGGATGATTACGTGCTGCTTTGTTTGACTTTGGTCTTTGGTAGGCACGTTTGATGACACAGGTATGAGACTTACGCCTCCGAGAATTTATCTCGAATCAACAGTAAGAATCTCTGAATGCAGAAATGCCTTACCACCTCTGTTTCTTTCCATCTCCTTCGGGAACTGCTCTTGGGAGCTGTCCATCGTATAAGACGTTTACCAAGACTGACCTGTCTGTGAGCTTCACAAACCCGCAATCAAATGACATCAATCCTGCAGGAAACAGGAAATATACTTCCGTGTCAGTCTTGATTGGCCAATTTTATCGTGACGTCATATTATTTTGCGCACTTGTTTTCTGCACTTTCGACCGTTTCACGGACACTTAGAGAAGCGCGAGAATTGAGTTCATTGTGATATGATTGTACTTATGTCGTTAATGCCCTACATCATCAAAATTGCATGAGAACAAACAATATCTTACATGTTCTTTTTCAAAGTATTGTAACTGAAGGACAGTAAACTTTATATAAGTAACAAACGGTCGGCATGCGGGGAGTGGAAGAATATCGTACGGGAAATCCCCCTGCATCACTATTTGTCTTCCCGGCAGAGCTGATAGGCTCTGCGGTGTTTTCGGGAACTCCCGGTGAGAAGTGTTCCGGTCCGACCGACTGGGAATCCCCAACCATTCTTGTTAAATTNGGGGGGGGATGAAAACGGCTGGGGGGTCCCATACAGGGATCATTGCCAGACTTAAAAATGTGCACTTAATTCGATCACTCCACGTATACATGCAGAATGATCTTCAGAAACAGTCGATATTTGCAAAGCACAGCTTTCAGCCTGAGTACAGAGCACTGCGGCATTGACCGTACAGCTGGATTTGACGATTCCAGGAAACCATTAAAACCATATTTCTCGGTAACCCCGATCGTCTCAGAATTGCATGTATATCGCTCGATACAAATTGGCAACCTGCTTTTTCGTTTTAATTAAGTGGTACCGTACTGAGATCCTTTGATATTTATATAAGGGCCCAGCCCTAAGGGGCCGGGTCCGTTGACCATCGCAGCCAGTTAAGGTAGGTGGATACACAAAAAAATAATGTTGACTGCTTTTTTACATTTTTATGTCATCCTAATCTTTAATTCTTGATGCACAGTATACTGATGAAAAATAAAATCATTCTGAAAAAAGTTGTTTTTTAGCTATATTTGACCAAGCCTTAGTAAGTCATACGGCTCGTCGGAGTGCTCAACAGCTCAGTGACTGACAACTGTGGCGGAAGCTTATACAAGGACACTAGCTCTAACCTAACCCTGTCAACAAACATTGCGTGACCGGGCAATCGAGAGCGCTGTACCAGCTGATATTTATGTTGTAGTGAGACTAAGAATAAAATAATTCTATTTTTGACCATGTGAAAGTTGGTAGTGAAATAGTGAACTAGCTCCTGTTCCGAGCGAAGCCATCACTGCACTCAGCTTGAGGAGTCAGTGCAGAAATTTGTGCGTGTACCGAAGAGAAGTCGGTAAGGTGAGGTATCTTGCGAGAGGACGCTGAGCGTCGACGTGGGTGGTGTTGCACGATTCGGTTAGAGTGCATGCACGCGCTGTGAAGACAAGCCAAGCGACACGACAACTACATGCCGTCAGAGTAGTCTTTGCAGATAAACCGTGCTTCTGTGCTGAGAACGCACCGTGGAGAAACTAGGCTGTCAAACCCAGGGGATTTTTTAACTTGCCCCTGGCCGTAACCCAAAGAATTCGTTAGAGAAATTACCCAGTGTTCAACATAACAAAATTTTCCAGTGCATAGATTCAAACGTATCCATGAATTAAAGCTCATGATATTATACGATTTTAGAGGAAAGCAATATAAGAAACTTTGAAACTTGAGAATCTCACCCAAGCGACGCTATTTGCGCAGAAAGTGATATTTTCTTATCCCAAAGTCCATTCGGTACAGGCACGCAAAAATGTTGAACCTTTACTATGAAAGTAGTTCTTTATCTTCGTCGCCAATATTGTTATGTAGCCAGTAACGCGGCGATTTGATATAACACATATATTGGTTGATGATAATATTGGAATACTAACAAATAGGTCTGTGTAATATAGTTAGAGAGTCTTTTACTGCACTGAGTGAAGTTCAGATGAATCGCATAAACAATCAACACATGGTTTTAATGTGTGGTCGGCACACCAGTACAGCAGACAATTGATCAACGCTAAGCTCCGCCCACGTGACAGCCATATTTGTTTTGGTCGTCTGTCGTGCTTCACAAGTTCGAAAAAATTACGCTGTAAACAAACAGGTTTGTCATATTTTTGAAACATGAAGTAAATATCAGCTTTATTGCCAGTACTACAACAAAAAATGGAACATAATGACCACGCATTCTGAACGAAATTTGATCTCAAGTGGCAATCGATGACCGCTTAACTTCAAAGCCGTTTTTCTCGGCTCGTGATTTCAGGATAGCGGCAAGATTCTCCGGCCTATTTTCCCGCAACACGTGGGTCAATTTTTACGAAATTTGCAAATTTGCAATCCTCTAGGACTGAAATAAAATCGCGTGCCAGGGTTTTTTGATACATGGACCAGATTTTTAGTTATTAGACGGAAAGTGACCAAATGGCAAAAAGTGGCGTGCTTGCCCCAACTCAAACGCAAAAAATGCCGCAAAATCAAGATCATAATGATTTTGTACATATATTTGGTATGGATAATTAGAATATTGCGTAAAGAAACAGTTGATGATAATCCCTGTGCATTTTGAAAAAGAAATCGAGGTAAAATTGGATTTTTTGAAAATTAAAAAATACGATTAAAAAAAAACGAACTACAAAAAAAACTTTTTTTTCTATTTTTGTCACTTTCAGAGTCATGTCTAACCAGATAAAACTGCCTTTTTATTCATTTTATTTAGGAACCTGGAGATTTGATCAGTGTATACACCTACCTTAATGTGCTTGGGATCACTCACGGGGAGAGTGCCAGCCTTGCCCGCTCTCTGGCTTTCCTATTTTTTGTGAAATCTGATCGTGCAGCGTTTCAGTAAAGGAAGGCCACTTCGATAGAGGGGTCACACTATCTCAGTGATTAGCCTTTCATGTTAAGCGCCCTCTTTCAGACGAGGCCCTTTCTCGAAGGGGCGGCCCGGGGCAATTCCTACTATGACATTTTTGAAAAAAGTTAAATATTAATATAAAAAATATCAAACTTATGTGTGTTCTTACGATTCCACATATTTTGCACCAAATTAAACGTCCTATATATTGGCGTCTTGTTTTTTCTTCGATTGCTTCAGAAGTAATATGTGGTCTCAGTCATCCGCCCGGGGATTCCCAATGTGCGCTAACAAATGACAAAAAAGTTTCAAAGGTAACACTTTATATCAATTGTTTTTAATTGATATTAAAAGACAAAGTTAACGTGTTGTCTAACATTTTCACATATTTTGTACCAAATTAGACTGCCTATATCGTCGTCGCAGATTTTGATAAGGGACACAATCGCCAGCGGCCCGTATTGGAATCGTACACCCAAGACCTTCGACTTCAAAATGACAAGAATTCAAAGTTCATAACATCAGTTTTTGTATTGTTTAAACTACTCTTTAGAATAAACACCAAAAAAAAAGACAACTAATCAGTTGACGCGTCAGTCATCCACAAGGAGAATTCCACTGGCAGAAGAGCTCAGCACTGATGTATTAGGCCTAAACGAATGAGCTAAATTTAACTATTTCGACCATCATCGTCTGAATAAAGGCAATACATGTATCTTTGATGAAGGCTAACTAACTCGACGTTGGTCGCACAGAGAGAATGGCTTCACTGTAACAGCGGTTGGTGAAGTAAACGTCGGGGAAATATTGACTCAGTTCCTACTTCTTTTTATCACAACTAGCGAACATCTGCTCGCAATTGGTCAAAAAATGCGGACTTGCAACGAAAATAACAGTTCACTAAACAACCATGGCTATTTACAATACAATGACAAAGCCGAGAGTGTGGCCAGACCCAAACTAGGATTCAGGCATATATGAAAAAACCTACATGTATATAGCGCCAAACACCAACTCATTACACGAAAAATATTACTCAGAACAGTCATTATAGGCTTGCACGAAGTACGTATTACATGATCTTGAACACATGCAATCTTTGTTGTGCAATTCAGTCCACCCAAAAAGTTGACTTGCACCTTTTTGTTCTCACGCCACAACCGAATTTAGCACTGACTCAGACGCAAATGACTTCACAAACGCGAAAGGCGTGGCGAAGACGCGCGAAAAAATTATCAATCGATATAGTCACGTAATTACGAAGCACGTGAACAGGAGCTTGTCAACCCAGCCACGCTTGAGTGAGACAAAGCTATTTATCAGTAGGTGATCGTGTGCGACATCGTACATTCAGGTGAGTTTGTATCCGTTGTTTTATTCGTTATAATTTATTCGTGTTCATCAAAACCTCGACCTGGAGGACAGGTGAAAAAACTGTGTCGCCAATGGAGGAATTTCCCTAATTCAGTCATTAATTTGCGGTTTGATTCAACTCGGGGGATCTTGCCGTCTACCCAGGTGAACAAACAATATGGCCGAAATTCAACAAGAGAGAAATTATTCATGGTTTTCACAAGCTCATCTGTTAACATTCTAAATGGTGGAAAACGAAAAGTAAGCCGACAGAATGTTTAAACTTTTTTCTTTCTGTTGATATCCATTACAGAAAGTAGGGGCGTTGATGAATGTTTTTTTAACTCCCCTGTAAATTCTTCTGACTTCGTGGGATCAGAATATTCACTGCCAGGTGGCTGTTTCTGAACTGCTTGTCATGATATAGTTATAAATTGATTCGTGAAACATTTTGCATTTAACCTTGAGTCAGGGTGCACTTTTCGTGTTTTTTTGGTAAGATATTTGAAAATTCAATTTTTACACTACTATTATCTTCTAACTTCCCAACCTTATTTTTGTAATAAGTATACATTTGATGTAATCATCACCAAACTCACCCTAACCTATCTTAAAAATGGTCCATCCAGGAACACATCCAAAAACTTAAGATAGGTTCAGTCAAGACCGATATGTTGACTTTCACAGTGTTCAAGCTTATCTGGAACGTGATTTGTGAATACAGGGTGTAGTTGCTACAGAAAACTGTCAATAATTTCCACAAAGCACACAAAATAGCACTTGTGGTAAACCAGGTTGCTTAAAATAGCATATGGTATTTCTGAAATTAAAATGAAATTCATAATTGAAGATTAAACATTGTATGCAAATACGTAAATTGTTAACACTTTTTCGGCTGGTTGTGGCTGAACATTAGCTTTAAAATTGGATTGTTCTTTAAAACAGCAAAATCGAGGTGACAGTGCCTTAATTTTTGAAATTGACCTTTTTAGGTGTTTCTAAAGACAAACAGTTTCCATAAGATTGTTCTTCAGGCAGAGTAAAATCTTTTAAATTGAATTCTGTTTGTTTCAAATGTTTTATTTCGGTTTGTATTAGTACCATATATAGTTTATGATTACAGAAACATCTATAGTACACAGGAAATAATAATTCAAATATATTACAGCGCTCGATTTGGCGACTTGCGGGACTGAATGTATTTTCACTCATGGTTATTCGTGCTCTGCTCAGTCATCAGTGGCGGATTTAGAGGGGGGCCAAGGGGGCCATGGCCTCCTTAAACCTCTCCATTTGGCAGTTCGAGGGTGCGCCGTCTGACGGTAAAAATCCTGGCTAATACTCTACCCTGCCCCCTCCCCCCCTAAATAAAAATCCTGGCTAATACTCTGCCCTGGCCCCCCCCCTAAATAAAAATCCTGGATCCGCCCCTGGNAATCCTGGCTAATACTCTGCCCTGGCCCCCCCTAAATAAAAATCCTGGATCCGCCCCTGGTCATCCTTTGTTAAGACACTGTTGTGAACGGAGTAATAAGGTTGCCACATTAGCGCAGGCTTGAACAACTATGTCTTCAGAGGGTAAGCTGCGTCCATCGCCCACAAGCACAACAGGCATGTTGATTTCCTTGTTAGGTCAAATAAGTCTCTTCGGCCAGTTGGGAAACAGGTCGTAGTTTTCACTTTTTTGATAAATCTCTGAATTACCAAATACTCGCGCGTCGTGGACACTTCCAGTGATGAGGTAAACAACCTGTAAAACAACAGAGTGGAAATTTCTCCTGTTTATATGTAGATAATCCCCGTGAGCCACAGAAGGTGCAATAATCGGGACACAAGTTCCAGCTGTTCCCCCGCAGTTCGGAAATCCCCACAACTACCCATCAATTTATATATCAAAACACTAACTTCGGACCCGGACGTTGGCTTCAGGTTAGGTTGCGTACCGGAATATTCGGCGGCAAAAGAAATTGAAGAAACGATGACTACGTTGAATAATTTTCCAAAATTCGTGTTAAGCGAAGGGGCGGCCTCGGAATTTTATGCGCACCCGTTCACCGCCGCGTACTGAGGCGTACAGTGTGCTAGGGTCACGAAATTTACAGAGACCAACTGCGGAGCCACGACCACTGGGACTGTGTGAGTTTCTCGCTTCCCGTAAAAGTACTTTTATGTTAGTGGTAAGTGGCCAAGATCTTAACCTTTATTCCAGTCTTTCGTCAGTGCCACAGATACATGTAATTCCACTGTTTGTCCCCTCATAACAGCGAACATGCACAGTCACGTCGGGGTTATCCTAAGTCTCCGCAGGCTTACATATAACTACTAGTCCAGTCAGAGTCGAATTTTCAAAAAAATTCGTGTTTCACGCACTAATTATTCATTTCGGCGTTCGTTACGCGAGTCCTGGTGTAGAATCAGTCATACTGTGGAATATTATGGTAATAAACAGTAGACGATCACCAAATTTTTGCATTCTGGCTTAAAATTCAATTGTATAACAAAGACGGTTTCGGTCTAGCATCACATTCATGTCTTCATGCGTGACACTCGTGTTGTTGTGTGTGACATGCTACAAACCGAGCGTTCTCCATAACTGAAAATCCAAACCTGTCAGAAAGATCTGACTGGATTCGACCTTGTAGCCACCGCATTTTGCACGTTACCCAAACAGGGTGGAAGCATAATGGTCAAACTGGCCCTGAGTTCAGTAACGCTAGGACTTCGCTAACTAAAAGCAAGACCTCGCGAGATTACTTTTTGTGAGATGTAATTGCTAAGTACATGTTTTTTAAATGAGAATGCGTGATTTTGGTTAGATTTTTGCAACGTCTTAGCATTTCTGAACTCTACCCTGATGAAGTGACAGGTTAAAACTAACATTGATGTACCAAAATGGCTACCAACGGTACACTTGATCGTTGTTATACTACGGCTATTTAATAGGTACCGGTTACTTAAAAAAAAAAAAAACAACTGAAGATTGAAAAAAATCTCGATTAGTGGTTGAAAACGTCATCTTCATAATTGGAAAGAGGGAGCAAAGAGTTTTATTGGGCAAAGCCGGGTCGTTGAACTTTTCTGTCTACAAACACTAATTCTCCATGAACCATGTCGAACAGCTCATTTGAATATTTGCATAGAATGCAGGGTCAGGTACTGGATAGTTATAGGGGGCCTGTGACTCCATAATTGCTGGAAGACAACACGTACAATATGAGACATGTGTTGCGTAGAAGCTGCTGTATTCTACGTACATGCCAAGGCCACTGCGCCTTCTTTTGCCGTGCAGCAATTGACTCCACGCTCCACTATATGATGGGAATAGCATCAAGATTTCTTGATTGAGGACTTTGTTTACTACAGCTAAACACGTGAAACGTACATTGAATAGATCTGTGCATGTGAATTTGAGGTATGGTACACACAGTGCATGTATGTACTTCCTGGTATTACCGCCATCACATTTGTGTTTGATGAAATAACTATGAAAACGGACGTTGAACAAATAATGGATGAACAAAAATTGGATGACCTAGCAAATAATAGTTAAAAGCATTGATAACAGCACAGCTTTTACGTGATATTTTTGTTTCCTAACTCAAGCATGTAACACTTTCCATATGTCTAGCGTAAATCCGCGGCGAAAGCTGATTCCCTTACACACTATACATGTAGCTGCACCCGTCCGCCATACTAAGTTCTTGTAAATTCGATGTAGCTTCGAATTCCCTTTTCTGACAGTCAACTCATGTGACTTTCCAAATGAGGAAGCCAATACAGGAACTTGACTTTATTTTCGGGTTGAGCGCTGCATGGAGGCTTGATTTATGGAAATCCAAGTCTGCCGGCTAACTGGGAAGTCTTAACAATATCATGGGTCCCTGGACACACATTTTACTTGCGGTCCTCTTATACCATCCATAATGTTTGATCAATAAAACGTTGTGTACTAGCAAGAGCATGCGTATTTATCGTCAGACCCAGGTGTACGCCAACAGCACTAGAGCACATGATTACATGTTTGAAACAGTATTCAAAGTATGTCCCTTTTCAACATACAACCCATGGCAAATGACGTAACATAATTTGCAGCTATTAATTTTCGACAACCACCTGACGGACGTAAACATGGTTGTCACCTATCGGACCTATTGTTACGTCTTTGCTGGATATAACAATACAGGCCACGTGGATAGCGTACATTAAGCGTGCAACAGACGGTTACCGATGAGTGCTTGTCACAGGAACAATGGAGTCTAGTTACTCTAAACCATCCAGACTAATTCTAAAATCATCCAAACTCCAGGGCATTTTAGAGAACAAAGATAATAAAATATTAACATACAATTAGCAAGCTACTCTGATTATCCGAGTACTTTGCTAATTGCCTGAATATTTTTAATTTGAAAAGCAGGATATGTCCACGTGTTCAGGAAAATCTGTTACATAGGGAGACCATAACGTGAAAGATTCCTTCCGAATTCTCAATACTTGATCGAAACTATCAGTATACTCATATCTAGATTCCTTATGAAAGGTTCCCAGGAGAGTCATAGTTGTGTGTGTGGCCTGGCAAACGTAATCAACGTGTATCAAATTTACTCCAGTGGCCCCAGGAACTATAAAATAAATTAATATACTCAAAAACTACCCCGTTTTTTACAACGGCGCATTGCATGATACCAGCCAAAAACACCAGGTCTACACCTGTCAATCGTTGCATTCTCTCTGAAACAACAATAAATCACTGAGTTCACCTTAACTCACTATCGGCTAAATCACAATCAAGGTCCATATTGGAGAGTTGACTGTGTTACGGTCTCAAATATTTTTTGATCACTTACTAAATGCAGACTGAATCTCATTTGCAGAGTTATTTAATTGTGCAAATTAAAAAAGAATCATCAAAATCGGACAATGTTTAAGAAATTTATCCATGTTTTTGTCGATGAATTTCAAGCATTTTTACGAGTGGCCATTTTATAAATTACAATTTTCAATTGTCAACAGTAGAAAAGAAAAATATTTTATCAAGTAAGCAATTTCTTAGACATGACTGGGAATAACTTGAGTCACTTTCAGAATCACTTAGATGAAGTTGTGCTTAATCATTGAGAAATGGTAGGGTTCATCATAAAACAGCCACTCGTTACGAAATTTGTAAATTCTGTGTTTCTAACCCTTACCTACTGTAAAGAAGTTTAAAGCCTAAAGTTCACACTCTGTAATAAAAAGAACTGCAGAATATGTTAGCCTAAGCAACATAGCAAATTATTCAATATCTAAACAAACCAAAAGTTTGCATATTGACTGGATTCTGCTATGTTGAAAATGGGCCAAAAAGGCTAAAAATGTAGTGTACGTACCCCCATGTGGAATACAACAACACAAATGGTCATTGCAAATGAAATTATTGCCTTTTAAATAACAACATGGTGCTTATTATCATCAGGGAAAAATAAATGGTCATACATTATGTTACCATGTGATACAGAAACAGTGATATAGTGTACGTACCCCTTTTTGTAGTGTACGTAACCCCATGTTAAAAATGCCATGAAGATAAATATCACTTGGTAAGTGAGCAACACTGGTCATAGACAGTTTCCTTCCTTAAAAATGTTAGGTTTAAAGGGTGTTTACTGCAAATACATTTGTTCTGAGAGAAATATTAGCATTTGTGCAGTGTACGTACGTCTATATTTTAATTTGTGCCTATTTTCAAAATATGGCAGATATGCACATGAATGCTGTTTTTTATTTTTTCTCTTTGAATTGCTTTAGTAAATCAACTAACTCTCAGTAGGTTCTTAGTATTTAGTTACAAACTTGACATGTCATTGAAATGTAATGCCTACGTACCCCTGCGTAGTGTACATACCCCGATGTGAACAAATACCACGAAACAAAAATATTACAGGGTAAGTAAGCAACAATTGTCACAGACAGTTTCCTCCTTTAAAAATGCTAGGTTAAAGGGGTGTTAATTGCAAATACATTTGTTTCGAGTGAAATATTAGCATTTGTGTAGTGCACGTACTCCTACAATATAACATGTGCCTGTTTTCAAATAATGACAGACAGATATGCACATGTATGCAGTACTTATTATTTGTTATCTTTAAATAGATTTGATAAAAACACTATCTCTCAGTTGATTCTAAGTATTTTTTAATAAATCTGACAAGTCATTGAAATGTAGTGTACGAACCTTCAACCTCTATGCTATAAAGTATTGCCCACAAGTATTTTTACATACTGCCAGAACTGCTGTTCTCATGAACAATACTGATATTTCCAAAATGAATCCAGTCTCAGGGCCGTAGGAAAGGGAGAGGGGGGGGGGGAGCGCGGGGGGGCAGGGGCCCCCCAAACAATTTTCAGGCCTCCGGGTTAAGCCGTGGCAACCGACATAGGCGTGGAACCGGGGACAGTAGAGAAAAGAAAGACTGCGAAAAACGAAGAGAGAAAATTCAAGAGAACATTTAACAAATCTGCATATCAGTGCATGGTTTACCTTTGAGGACCCTGGCCAGGACACTGTCGTTATGGTCTTCGGATTTGCAGCACAGGTCGTCTAAACGCACACATGTATTTCGAAAAATCGATAAAATTTGTAAAGCGAAGCTTTTGCGGAGCGTACTAATTTACTAGATCTTTAAATTCAATAAGTCAATTTTTGCGAATGCAAGACTATATTTTTCTAGAGACCCCGCTCTGGCAAGGGATAACGGAGACAACTTTCGCTTTATTTTTTTCTCGAAACTGTATATCACTTGAGAAAAATTGGTGACCTGACAGATAACATCAATTGCTGCGCAGTTTCTGATATTTGAAAATATAGGTATTTTCATATTTAGGGGCCTCGCCCTTGAAGGAGGCCATTCATGACATTCAAGTGGCCACCTTTTTGTGTTTTTATTGACAAATTCTTAAGGGACCGCTCACGGAGAGAGGGCCCAATGTTGGAATCGATTACCTCAATTTTCCTGTTTTTTGTGAAACCGTGCTTTCATTTTGAAGGAGGTCACTCCCTGCATCGTTTTGGGACCACACGATGGTGGAATGAACTGTCACTTTTTCCTAGCTTAATGATGTTTAGTCTTTCAACTTAAGGTGTACTATTTCAGACAGTGCCCTCTCTCGGTGGAGTACTTCGGTGCAAATTTCCCTTTGTCCCTCTATATACATGTATATCTGCGCGTGCAGGACAAGTGTACACAGAGACTATATCTGCGCGTGCACGACAGGTGCACACAGGCACTATTGCTGCGCGTGCACGACAGGTGTACACAATCAATTACGGTTGATAAAATTTATTACAAATGATTCTTTAAAATAGACTATTTCTAAGAATGGTATGACATGTTATAAGATGTTGATAAGAATTAATATTAACGAATGGTGTAATATATGATCTAAGTTATTTCATCAACCCTAGTAATTTATATGAATTCTTGTCACTGACCAAAAATTCCTAATCAGACTGATATATGTGAGCAATGATCAGTCTCATCAGAATTTATATCAACCAAAATGGAGGTGCAAGATTTTTTTACAAGCATTGCTTATTCTAAGTTAAGAAAATATGATTAAGACAGTGAAGAAGACGAACAGTACACAGTGTCTATTTTGTTACGTACAAGTTCATTACGATTGACGGTAAACATAAGGAGCAAAACTAAACCTTTGAACTAGTAAGGAGCAATGTATAACGCATATTACATGAGTATGCAAAAGTCAGGGCACAGACTTCTGTGTACATCCTGAGGGGCGCACCTGTAGCTAGGATGGAGGGAGATTTGTCTCGTGCGGAACCCTTTCCGGAGGGGAGGAAGAGGAAGGGAGAGGAGACACAACAATTCGTGATGATTGGCACTAAACATTTTAGCATCAGAAATATTACATAGATTCGTTCAAATAAGTTAGCCAAACGCATTTTAATTAATAATCCACAAGTGCAACCTGCCGCCCCGAAGTGTTGTACCAGAGGGTTCCAGTTCAATCCCGTCCTGCAGCCATTCTGTTACTGCTTGTGAATTTCTGTAATTACATCACGTTTCGTCTCTTATAGTTGCTAAATGTAAATTGAAACATTAGAACGTTCTAGAAACTATGTGTAATTAGTCGTTGTAACAAGAGGGGGGGGGGGGTTTACATATATCAAACTTGACAAATATCAGTGGCATTGGCGCATTGAATTTTGGAATTAAATGCTGAATGACGTCAATATGAACACGTGTCTTTTAAAACACGCTACGCAATATTGCCACAAGTCAAACTAATAATTCCTCTAAAACTAATGACTGCATAAAGGTATTCCAATAAACACAATATACATTTATTGACTGGCCTTGGTGCATTGCAAGCTTCAATGTGTAAGACATATCAAATCCAAATATAAAAAAATATTCTATAAAGAGTTCGTCTAACCCACTTGTTAGACGAAGTACAGGCTCTATTTCTTATTTTTGGTTATACTAATTATCGTAGCTCGCTACATAATTATAGACAATCTAAATCCGTGGCCATGACCATAATATAGAATAGTGCACTAAATATATAGACGCTCTAAGTCCAGGGTCATGACCATCAATATAGAATAGCGGTATATACATGTAGGTAGACACTCTATATCCATGGTCATGACCATAAATATCGAATAGCGTGCTACATATATAGACATTCTAAATCCATGGCCATAACCATGTGCACTAACCCCTGTATGTAAATCCGACACTGCCAAGTTTTTACGAGGGAAGTTGAAATTTAAAGTTCACAGCACAGCCATTCGACCCAACCAAAAATGGAAAAATACATTAGGATTGCTGCCATCGAAAGGGTGGAATTTTGAAGAACGTGAAGACCACTACTTATGAATTACACAAAAGGAAAATTTCCGCTGGTTAGTTATAAAATAATGTTACTGTTTCTCGTAGTATTTTAAGAATAGTATCTCTTTTGAAGATGGTTACTATGAGTTGTTTGTAAGGAATTCCGACTTGTGGAAAACACTGCTGTCTAGGCTCCTATTTGTGATGATCGTGTACATGTAGAAAGGGGTACTCAAAGAACTCTCGCAATTGTAAACAGATTTCAACGGTTTTTTGTCAGTGGAGTTCAAGTTTACATCATGAACCGTTATAGGTACCTCTGAAAATACACCTTAATACTGAATACCCCCCGGTAACCCGTCAAAAGTCTGCGAGCATACATGCAGAAATTGCATACCATTCCTATTTGATAAACAAATTCGTTGGTTTCTGATTTACTTGTTTACGTATCTACAAATATCGATAGATTCATAGATGATTTTTGACAATTAGAAGCCAATCTTGTAATAATTCAGTGAATTTAATTGCTGCCTGAAGTTGGAAAAACTCTATGATCCGATCCCCAAATAGTAAAGTACAATTAGACGATTTTTGCAAATCTAAAATAAATCTAAAAGACATAAATGAAATTCGTGCACACATACCGTAGATAGAAAAAACGTTTTAAAATTCTCAAATAAATAAAATTAAACTCATTTCTTGGAAAGGTTGTCTTCGCAGTATCTTGGTGTTTTTAGTTTATAGTAGTATTGAGTAATGAATTTTTGTTCTTCAAAACTGAATTGATTGCTTTTCCTCAGCCACCAGAAACTGAACTACCGGTCGTGTTTGAACTAGGGATTCTGAAACAGTCCCAAAGGCACTACACCATGGACTTCGGGGCCTCACCTTTTCAAAAAAAACTCTTTCAAAAAATGACCACAATAAAATTAAGTTTTCCCGAAACTGGATCACAACAAAACGAATCTTGACCGAGCGCAGAAGGCCGGAACGAGCTGCCTGTCTCAAGTGAACCATTGTTGAGCTGACCAGCAACTAGCTTTAGTTCATCGAAAATTTCGTATTTTCACACTGTTAGATCTAAGCTCACTACTTGAGGCAGCTCCTCGCTATAGGTCAGTGTACTGGTCCTTGGCCCATTCTTACTCTTCGTGTTGCTTCACGGTTATTCAACTCAGTCTTAATGGCTGGATCCCCGGGATTGCCGTCCCACAGGCGGATCCAGGATTTTGAGTTGGGGGGGGGGGTCAGAGCAGATAAGCAAGGGTTTTACCAGTCGGAAATTGGCACCTCCAAACTGACAAATGGAATCTGGGAGAATTTTCGAAGAGTCATGGCCTCTTGGCCCCCTAAATCCGCCACTGTGCCTCCCCACGTGGGAGATTCGGTACAAATATGGTGGCATCGGGAGGACGGGGGCGAGGGTGGGGGGAGGTAGCGGAGGTGGTGGCCGGAGGAGTTATTTGACAACGTCGAAATGATTTGTTCCCCCTCTCCCTCAATATTTTTGCCTTCCTACGGTCCTGAGTCTGACAAAAAACAATGGACATTATCAAATTTGTGGGCAAAAATGCCACACAGGACTTGGCTGGTACTTAACATCCTAAAAGACACGTCATGTGACAACTGATGTTGCAGAGGCAGGTAATCTCTATCTCTCAAGACAACTTGCAAAAAACCAACAAGCAGAGGCAGCACAAAACTTGAGACCATCCCATACACTTGTAAATTAGGTAAAATTTGACGTTGATTGACTGTGCGTAGTGTACGTACCCACCCCCCCCAACCAGTACCATTTTTACTCTTTACAAGTGGAACACTGGTCCTAGCATTGCTTTAACTATTTTGACCAACTGGTGATTGTATTCAAAACTAAGCAAATAGCACCAATAAAGTTTTTGAAAAAAGTAGTTACTTGTCATTTTCTTTTTGTAAGAATCACATTGCAAGAGCAGAAATTCTCATTATACTGTGTTAAGATATGCAATGTATCATCATCTAGAACAACTTGATCAGCACGGCAATGACTTTTCTTACTTTAGTATGTTATACTTCTTCATTTTGATCAAGAACTTATTAATAAATTAACAGCTACCTTATGAATTTTTGCATGTTAGAAATGGGCTGTGACCACAAGTTGTAGCGTACGTACCCTTTTATACAACTGTGATGCATAAGGCCAAAAAATTTTATTCGGTGGTTCTTGTGCAAAAATATTTTAGATTACAAACATGGAATGATGGTACTTTAAAATAACCCAGCTTTTACAGTTATACGACAACCTTCATTTTTCACCAAAAGTGGCCACCGAATATGGTCCTTGATTGTGATTTGCCCGTATTTATACTACTTAAACGGAATTGTTATGCCGAGAACTAAATCGGAATATCCTTAGATCAGATACGTTGCATATGAGTGCCCATGGCTAAATCCGGCGTTTGGGGTACCAATTTCGTCCTTAAGATCTAAATATAAGTGAGGTATATAATATCTGGTTCTTCTGAAGTGCTGCTGAAGTGCTAGGTTCCTACTTATCGACCATCCTTAAATGTTTCTAACATCATGCGGCATAAATCTAAGTAAGGCACGGAGGAGGTTTGGGTCATTTTCTACAATCCCGGCCTCTTCTCTTGTCCGAGAACGTGAAGAAAGTCACGTCCATGGCGTCATCATGTGGATGGGATCCCATCGCGACGTCTGCATCCGTCTCATCTCATGGCATGAACTGCTCGTCGTATGGTTCTTAGAGGTCCGCCTTCGGTTCCGACTCAGCTTTGGCCTCGGGTCCGTGACTTTCCGATGATGAGGTAGCTTGATCTTTGATCGGAGGCGCTGGCTTTGTCTGAGCCAACGTCTTCACTTGCCTCCCCGCCCTGTTGGAGAATTCTTTGAAGCTCTGCTAAGGGTACATGTACATCAGAGTATCGGAAGATGAATCCTTTTTTATTTGGCGGAAATGGTGCTGTTGACCATGGTGTGGAGCAATTTCTGCTTCGTCATCAAACACGTCACTTTCTTCGCTTGAGCTGGGAGGAACAACGTAGCGTGCCCGCCCTCCGCGTTTGGGGCTAGTCGTAGTCATCCACCTTCCAATCGTCGACTTGTGCCCCCCTCAAGTTGTCGATGTGCGACTTGTGGTAACCGACCCGTCTAACTGATTTCTGATGACGTACGGTTTGTCAGACAGGCATGCCTTCTAGGACGCGCCAGTAACCTGTCCATGTAGGGTCCAGTTTGCTAGATTTAGAACTATTTTTGAGGTACACAGGATCGCCTACTTCTAATTCGACTAAAACTCTACCCTTATTCTCGACTGCCAGTCTTTTGTTCTGATGGTGTTTTATCACCCGATGAACTGTCCTAAAAACCCTATGTTGGTATTAAGATGAGCTTATAACTTGAAACTGGTAAAGATTGTGACCAGTAGAAAACCCTGGAGAAAAGACTGTTTTTTGTCGTTAGGGTGCATTTGAATGTGCCAGAACCCACTACGTAAGTCCAACGAGCTGTAAATACAAGAACCTCTAAGATCGTTCAACATGTCATCAATTTTTGGTAGGAAGAACGAGTAACCCTTGGTCACACTGTTCAGTTTTCTATAATCTACACAGAACCTTACACTGCCGTCTTTTTTGGTTACTAATACTATAGGTGAGCAAAAGTTGGATCTAGAAGGTTCTACAACTTTTGCAAAAAGCATTTACATGCAATAAACAGTCCCACTAAATAAGATTGGTCCTAACCCCGCTTGTCAAGGTGAACGGTGGGGTATGGAAAATTGAACTAGACCGATTTATCCACCTTGGCTGAGTCGCGCTCGGCTCACGATCAAAGGGATGCCGCCAAGCTGCTCTATTCATCGAGTCACGAGCGAGGATAATTGGCTTCGCTCATGCGGATATGATCAGCTGATTACAATCTAGCTAGCAGACTGTACTATTTATGAAGAGAGTTTTAAGTAGTTTTTACTGTACTATTTGAAAAGAGGAGCGAAAACAAATATGAGTACAACTTTGAATTTTTCAAATCGGCCCAGGATAACACAGCAACACTCACGATTACTTTCAATCGGCGCGCACGAATACAAAAATATAGGACCCAAGTTATTTAGATTTCGGAACACATGCATTGCAATATTCAAAATACGTTTATTATGAATCTTAAAAGCTGTAAAACGACGTTATTTAATTTCATTGTGCTCATTCATTGTCATCCGTCAAATCGGCAATTTCCGAGATGCGATCTGCGGCGTGCGCGTATGTGTACAAAACACGTGATTGTTATGTTTCTGAAGTACGAAAATTAAGAAACTTTAGCGTGCCGTTATTATTGACAGGGACACGATTAAACGAATTTGGATTTTGACTATAGTCTTGATACAGCGAACTGGCTGACCACTGCGTCAGTGTCTCCGTTAGACTCAGAAATTTCACACAGCCCGGGTAGTTCACTTCGTCCCCAACATGTAGATCGAGCCTTGGCCTATTAATACTCCACGGTAGAGCTAACGACCGTCGGCCTGTGCACACAAAATCTGTGAGTTAACCAGCACTCACCTTGCGCGTTGCAGCCGTTTAAATGAAAAAAACAACCTAGTAAACGCCATTTCCTGCATAATCCCCCGCCTTTAGTAACAAAAAAGTCTATCGTCGATGACCCACACACGCACGCTCCGGCACTCACTCTCATACGCAGACGAACTTCAAAACAAACGTCACGTGACAACAACATGTGTGTTCATCCAGATATTTTTCTCGTGTTGTGGGGGTACGATGTAGCGCAGATTTGGTCTTAATCGCAATTAATCTGGACTCCACATGAACTTTAAAAATTGTAAAACATAAGGAAGATTTCAGGTAATTTGTCGAGACTATATTTTTATTCAAGAGTTCAAGTTTTCCTATTGACGATGGCGCTTCAGCGACGCATCAGTCGGCAAGTTTTCGCCCTGTGAAGAGCACAATTTTTTGTAAAAATTATCGTAATTTAACAACGGAAGTTCATAGCAATGCACCACAATTTTATAGAAAGACTGTCATAGGCTAAAAATACGTCACAGAGCGTAAGTTTAATGAATCCTATAGCTTCCGATTTTACCCGTTTGGGAAACCGGCTTTCAACTGCCGTAGGCTACAATAAGAATCCCCTCCCCGTGAAATGAATTTTTCTAAGCGTTTATTAGAGCAAATACACTATACAGCTTTCCACCAAGGCTAGGTAATGCTACGACATTATTCTTTGTTGCATTAGTAACTGGTCTTGGCTAATTATCATTTAATGGCCTGGTGATCCATTCAGCCAAAAGTAGTTCCAGAGGTGGCTTATTAGCCAATTATTCACGCATGCTGACTCACAATAGAAGCCTGATAAGAGTGAAGGTGGATAAATGCGGTGTTCCTACAGTTTCTTGTGCTAATGAATGTGTTCACGACATGTATTCATCGCCTCTTTAGCTATTTGCTGATTCGTTATCGGAAGTCGATATGGCCTCTGCTTGACAACTCGGTGCCGTCCGGCACGTCTATGCGCATCATTTTGTACCGTTCTCGTTTTCCCTAAATCGAGGTCTGTTGCTGCGAAAACATCGCTATTTTGCTTTAATAATTCCTTTACTAAGCTACTACATTCGTCTGGTGTATCAAATTCAGATAGGTCTAACTTTTGTTTACTAACCGACTTGATTGATGCTGGCTTGTTTAATACATTTACAACGTTCGCATTACTAACTTTTCAACCTGTCCAACTGCAACTCCTCGTTTTATCTTGATATATCGGCCAGAATTGTTGATTATTTCTACTCGAAATTTACCAGCTTTACCCGGCATTGTTACTGCATTTGAAATGGATAAGCCAGGTTCTGAATTTAGGAATCTGGTTGTTAAAGGTGATACCGGTACTTGGAATGTTTGCTATCTTTTGCTACCTCTGGTTGTGCAACCTTGGAATAAAGTCTGACCATAATTTTTTTGATTACTCTAACCTAAGACTTGACCAGTGAAGCTGTGTAGTTGTCTCCCTTTAAAACTGACGGCAACATCCAATGGGGAGCTTGCACGCGACTCGGCGCTCAGTCTGCTTTCTTGGTACCCGCTCATCCAAAACCTTTACGGCAAACAGATGGCGCTTCTCATCAATCACGTGTCATTTTATCGCTCAAATAAGACTGTCTGCCAGAGAACAAAGACGCTAACGGTCTCTACGGTCTCTGCAGAGAATCTTAACCAAGCACCTTGACCTACATTCTGCTGCTGCTGACTGTAGCCACAGGTCACGAGAGTTCATGAACCAGGCAGTGTATGTCCTGATGAGTGGCGAATTTGTGTGGAAAAGAAATCTTTGTGTCCGACATTCCATGTTTAAAACCCCATTTCTAATAACTATTTATAACATATAATTAAGATGAAAGTGTTAATAATCTACGCTGTTGTGGTTGCTCGGCCTAAACGCTGGGGGTAAAATATATATTCAATGAACGTGACCATGGTGAGGCTACAAAACCGGACCCGGCCACTTTTCCGCCCCCGGCGATATTTTGGCAACTCAACAACCCTAATTTTAATTAGGTTGAAATATAATCACTATATTTTTAAATTATGCTTGAATTATACATGGTGATATACATGTTAGGTTTTATTCTCTTGCGATATTTTCTTTTTCGTTCAGTGTCTTGTTAGCCAACAACACTGAGCCCAGCAGACCGGACTGGCCGTGGCCGGCACGGCACGGCAGCTGATGGTTCACCAAGTAGAAACGTCTGTAATATTTTATTTTCTATCAACACTAAGGCAAAAGAGAGTGTTTTCAACTTATATCGTATCTATTTAACGAACTGAACCATGCACTATGAACATGTTGGTGGCCATGATTAATGACAGGTGACAGTATAAACAAAGAGTGAAGCACTGAGCTCATCATGTCACGTTGTCACAACGGCGATGTGACGTCAGCAGCTGTAGAATGTAGGTCAAGGTGCTGGGTCAAGACTCAGTTCACACAAGAATGTCACATGACTGTAAGCAGCGCTGCCTGTTAGTAAAGCATCAGTGCATCCACCGCCATCTGTTTGCCGTAAAGGTTTTGGATGAGCGGGTACCTTTTGCGATAAAATTAGACTGACAAGTCGTCTGTTCCACTCTTGCAATCTTTGGTAAGTATCTGTGTGCCATTACCCTTATTATACTTCATTTTGGTGGCAACGGTGGTTGGACATAAATTTCCTAGTACAAAAAACCTTGGGTAAGGGCTAAAGTGTTTTAAAATTAATTTTAAAATCGCGTTACTTACGACCGAGTGGCGAGTGGCAGACGGTATTAGAATACACATAACTTTTTTCGTGAATTTTAGATGGGAAAGAAAATAAAGGAAAATGTTCGCAGAAGCTCATTCGGATATTGACATGGAACGGGAGGTGGATCACAATGCCGCAGGGGAACGTATGCCGTTACTCTCGCCAGTGTCGGCACAAAATACCTTGTAACTGAATGTGCTATGGCTTGCTCGAAGTCTTCATTATTTTGTTTTATTAGTAATATATCGTGATTCGTTTGCATATATAGTGTATTTATAGTTTGTAGTTAGTGGTCGTTGATTTTTTTGTGGAATGTTACGCGTACTTAGTATGTTAAAATAGCATTGGTGTATAGTTCCTTACGTAGGCGGGTCGAACCTAGGGACCAATATGGGTCGAACCAATTTTTTTTCGGTTATATTTTTTTCCTCGTTTTGAAAAAGTACTTTGCTATCATCGGAAAGGTAGTAATGATTCTACTCAGTAAAAATCGAAAAAGTATCAAAATCGGGGCAAGCACTGTAAAGTTATTGCAAGTTTTGTGGCGAAATTTGGGTCACTTTGTTTGGATCGCGTCGGCCATATTGGAGGACAACGGGATATTTTACGAGTTTAAAACATTGTGTAAATTGTTTTCGCCAACAAATTACGGTGAAATTTAGTTAGACACATCTTTACTTACTATTCTGCACGATTTAGCAGTGTTCACCAAATTACAGCCTCGCAGTTGTTACTCATTAAGTGATAAATGTGCTCACAATTCCCGTTGGACTTCGTCTCATTTCTGGCGGCACCGACAATGGCGACTTTTGCTGAACTGAAAGGCATGTTCAATCGGCTACTTTGTAATTTGTGAAGATTTAACGTTGATACATTTTGACAAACGTTGCTACAAAAAAGAAACTTTGTTCAATTTTCGTGTTTTTTGTGTTTGTGGCCAGCGACCAGTTAAGCCTAAGGGTATTCTTGGCGCAAAGCTGTATAGACCCTATTCACGCCGACAGGAGGCGCGTTCCAAAACGAGGCTCGCTACGATAGCTCTGTTAGCTTATCGGCATTGGAGTCTGTGTTTCAGTCCGTGTTGTTCCGTGAACGGCTAGAAAAAAAAACGGACACGCAACTGTCTGCTTTACAATCTCTAAAGACGTTGAGATTCGGAAGCGTTGGGTCGTTGCCATATGCCGCGACGAAGCAAAATATGTCCGTGTAAAATAAATGTTTTCGAAAAGTTAGATCATATTTTGTCGCATCTCGGTCAGTTGTCAAGCATCATAGTAACGACCGGAGAATGGGCCAGCCAGGCTGTATTTTCATGACTGCGGATTTAGGATGCCCCCCCCCCCTAAAATTGTGTCAGATCCCATTTTTGAGTTCGGGTGCGAATTGCTGACTAGCACACGCGTGCAACCAGTTGGTCTTGGTGGGTGAATAAACAACGCATATGTGCTGAATGAACCCCGTTTACCGTTTTTTTTAGTCAACAGGTCCTCAAACCCAAGAATTCAAGACCCTTGCATCTCCAGATTTTAGGGTGGGTGCGCGCATCTGCCGAAATGCTGCTTATTCCTGTGCCCTGCCCCCCAACTCAAAATCCGCCCCTGCTACGGGTTGAAACATTATAATTTTTCATTCCAAAAAGAACAGGGCCCTCAATCCCTCAAATTTGGGGCCCAATATCGACCCTATTCCCCTCTTAAAAATATTGAAATATCACGCGAAATTCCCCGCACGAGGCATAAAAATTCCCCTAGTGAAAAATCTCTCTGAGTTCACATCACCTGTAACCACACAGGTGACAATTTTTAAGAGCATAAAAGGCTACTTTAAATTGAGACAGAGCCTATGAGAGCAACAGGGCGGGGGTGCTATTGATGGTGATCGGGAGGTAGATTGTTCCCGCCCTCACTCGGCGAAAAAATCGCCTCTCAGTGGCACTGGCACCTTTCCCCTCGGATGAACGAGGTTCCTGCAGAAACATGATAACTATGATTTATTGATTGCATTGTCCAGTTAACTGAAATTGAGTACTAAAACGAGGTTATGTTTTGTACGAATGAATTAGGTGTTTTAATTTTAAAATTCAACTTGGTCCAGATTGATATTTGAAATCTAACACATGAAATAGACGTAAGAATTATTACAACCAAGAAAGCAGAATTGATAGTCAAATAATATTTATTTTCAATTACGAGCCTGGTTTATTATTTTAATAAAAATATATTTAATAACATCAATTATTCTTTCAGATCAATGACAAATCAACTATTAGTCCCAGTGAGTGCATAGGATCAGGCTATGCTTGATGTTAATATTCTTGATCAACAAATTAAACCAGATGTGACTAATTGCACATGACAGCCACCACTGTCAAATATTTCTTCAACTCGTCAACAATACGAGCAGATGACATGGTCCGGGTAGAAAGTATTTTGATCGACAATTTACAAGAAAAAACGTAACCCTGCATTCAGCATAATACCTAATCCGTAACACTACGATCGCCGCAATTTGGTCATATTTACTTTTCATGTTTCGAACCTAGTTTTCCGAAAAAATTAAACCCTTTCGTCAGACAACTCTTTGGCGCCTTAACTTGTTCTGTAATGCAATTTTCTACGTCTTTGTGTTTAATTGTCGACACATCATTAAAATTCAATATCCAGGTTGGACTCGAAAGACCGGTTATTTAACTCACGCAATGTCTACTTTCGCTTTGTTTATCGCAGTGAGCCTCGCTTTGGATTTTAATGTCCGCCGCGTGAATAGAGTCTATAGGCCTACTAACAAGCTGTATTTTGACGATAGTCTTCACTGGCGGGTAGCTGGTGACTGAGGCTAACTAAGGTCTGCCGCGGCAGTGTGACACAGGACTAACCAGCCCGTAATTTTAATGCAAGTGTCTGAAACTACCCTTGAATATATGCAGCATTTATCATTTGACCATTTTACTTCGACAAAACAGCTTGCAACCTCATGCATTTACCGTTCGCCAGTGTCTGGTCTCGATCCGCACCGGTTCCGATAGGCTGCGGTCCCGAGTCTGGCAAAATAATTCCTGTCAAAATTTATTCGCCACATTTCTTCAGCAAATCCCATAAAATTGTCCGTAGTTTGATTTTATCAAAATTAAGGCACTGCTCCAGTCGCACTGACGGCGTTTTCTCGGCCTGGGTTCCTGAATGAATTGTACTTCCGGGTTCGCGGCAAGTTCAAAATGGCGGTGTTTCTTCGGGTGCGAATCGTGAGTGGCGCGTTCATTTAAACTGTTTTCGAGTACGGATCGTGTATTAGTTATGGGGTAGGTACAGTACTGATCGAAAGTCTCTTCCTATCGAACGCGGCTAGGCCGCGTCCGGACACGGGTTCCAAACCGCGGTTGAACCGAGGCTAGCCGCAGTCCGCGGACTTCGTCTGACCGCGGTTAATCCGAAGTTAAGTCGCGTCCGTGCTATGCCTTGGCTTTGATTTTATTTCGCTCCGAAAGCTGGAAATACTGGGGGGTTACTGTAAGTAAGCGTATGATGAGGCGATTAAATGTTCTATGGCACATTGTACAACAGTTCATTATCAGATTTCGGTCGGGGTTATAGACGTACGTGTGGGATTTGTAAAGTTACTAATTCGTTACGTTTAATCTGACGTATAGCCAATGTCATCGACGTTGTACCTTTCCTGATCTCCGGGCCTGATCGCGATTTCATAATTGAACTTACAGTTAACAGACTGAGTCAGTAGTAGTTATAACGGCGTGTGGCTGAGTTGTGTGTGAGAGGCATACATGTACAATATGTAGTGGTTAATAAAATAATTATTATAACTCACTTCTTTGGCACATGGCATCTATTGTACTTTGGACAAAGTGCAGTAGTTTGTTTTCCAGATAGATGATTTTGAAAGTGTTTTGCGTAAACGGCATCCCCGTCACAGTTTACTTATTAGTTTCATCTCCAGTAATGTTTCTGCCTTGTAAAAATTTAACAAAGATCACTGGCGAGAAGAAAAAGAGACGTGGTGTAAATTAAAAAAAAAAATGTCTAGTACTCTTGTACCACGGACTATGTAGTGCAATAGGCAAATCTCACAATTTTTATTTTCAATTTTGATATTTTCTTTTTCTTTAAATCGCGACACTACAATAGATAGGGAGGTGAGCGTGTAGAGTTTGAGCGAACTTATCAAATAATTATTATAAAGGCGATCGGATCTTAAGTCGTTGTCCTTCACTCCGTGTAGTAACAAATCTGAGTCACTAAAAGTGCTTAATAGGCAAGTCATCATGAATACCAACAGTTGCATCTTTAACCATGTAATAAGGGTTAACAACGCGTGAGAGAAGGACTTTAAAAGTATTGAGGAAGTTATAGTGAAAAAACTAATTTTGGGTCACATAAATACGCCTTCATTCCAATGTATTCAGTGGACTAAAATAAAGGGCTAATTATCGCTCTTCAAACGTTCATAAAAAGTCAACGGCTCAACGGATTTTGTTATTTTTTTGTTTGAATCTGTTTTTGATGTTTTTTTTAAAATCAATGCATTTTTAAATATTAAATAAGAATTTGAATTTTTTTGTCACGTCCCTAACATAGTGTACCTAATTATCGGACGGAACCTAAATATCGGACATTTCAAAAAATATTACTTGAAGCATAATCTGAGAATTAAATGACACCAATTTTTGTTCCGTTGTAATGCATTCAATGTCCGGCACCGTCTCGTTTTTTACA
>NMRA01000231.1:2256-13476 GCA_002633005.1 Phoronis australis | reverse complement strand
AAACTATAAATACACTACATATGCAAACGAATCGCGATATATTACTAATAAAACAAAATAATGAAGACTTTTCGAGCAAGCCATAGCACATTCAGTTACAAGGAAAAAATGGCGGCGTTCAGGACAAGTTCCTGAACTGATGAGCCGGAAATGTGGGTACGGAAATAACCGATGACAACCGGTAATCATACGCTCAGAGAGAAGGGTCAAATACTGTTAAAAAATCGCTTTTGGCATGAAAGGCGAAAAGAATATAAAGAAAGGGTGTCGAAAATAAGAATTTATGTAGTAAGTATTTTCGGATACTGAAACCACATGGGCAGTTTGCAACAAGGACTTTAATAAAATTACAAAAAGTTGTAATTAAGTGGAAAATATATATGTCTAGGATAACCAACCAACCTTATTTAGCTCAAAATGACATGGAAAAAGGTTGCCTTCGCCTTTAATAAATGCCGAAACTTCAACCCCCGATCTTTGATATGCAATTAAAATTTGTTTCCTTGGATCGTTATTGGGAAAAATTACGGCCATGTTTTCTGTCCTGCTCACCCAGGCTCGAAACCCATGAACATCTCGTGAGAAGACGGTTGACGCCAGTGATGTCTCGCTCAAGAAATTCATAACATTTCAGGTGAAATTACCAGCAAGTCCCGTTAAAAATTCGGCTAGATCTACAGTAGCTTGTTGCTGATGTGCCATACTGCTCAGTGTTCAGGTTATGCTAACTACTACACTGTATACTAGTTATATATATCGTCTCGTTCACTCTAGGACAATGCCCACTAAGCAATGAAAAATGTTGTCCTACTACACTCATGTCGCACTGATATCAAGGTACGCGTACTCATTGGTTGTTATCTCTGTTCAAGAGATAAGAGACGTAAATCCGCTGCGTATTGCTGTGTGGTCAGATAGAAAGTTCGCGCACATATTCTAGTAAAAATGGCTTCAGCCGTACCAAGCTCTATCACTGATGGTCATGGCTTTAGTTTAACACCTGCCTAAGGCGAGTAAATATGTCACAGACGATGTAATGAATTCCCAGAAGTGGACTATTTATGGAATATTCTGCCGCAAAGCAGCGAGCTCTACTTAATATTATTCGTTATCGATCTTACAGGTCATTTGCTCAGTCGGTGTCTTCATCGTTGTTGACAGATGACGGTTCACCAGGTATAAAAAGGTAAGCATTTTAAACCCGGACATTACAGATTTCGGAGTTGCGGTATTAGCTAAAAGTGAGGCGCACGTACACCTACGTACATTGAAACTTGCATGCCCACACTACAAGCGTAGACTAGGTTAGTTTACCACACAAATTGCGTCGCGAACATTTACTGTGATAAAAATGGTCTCCACACTTCTAGCAAACCAGAAAGATCTATCTCGCGCATTGGCAAGAAAAATAGTATCAAATGTTATCAAATTTCAGAGGCAGGCTCAGGAATTTGAGATGGGGCCAAGATCATTGATGTGTATATGTAACTAGTCAACTTGTGGCACAATACCACTGGGTCCCCAAAAATTGCAACATAATGTTTTGCAGCGGTTTATATCCACCGGGGTGTACTTTATTAACGGGATAACCTTTGACCACCGGAAATGTGTTAAAACCACGTCATTTCCACGAGGGCTATTAGAACGTTTTAAAAATCATGAAAACGGCTATAACTTAGTCAATAATTGTCGTACAGACACGTTTTATTCTAGTCCATGAGTTAATTTGAGGTTTCTGCTCGAAAATGTTTGCCCCCATTTTGAATTCAAAAATGCAAATATTAATTCAAGTGTGAATTTTATTGAAAGCAGGGAGCTGCTCTCTCGTATAGATCCAAACATTACACCTCTATCTTAATCATTGAAGGGATCGGGCATGTTTGAATGATTATAAATCCTGCAGCCATTAAATAACGCTGTTTCAACCCATTTCCGACATTCAGGTCTGTGTAGGCTTTTCCTATGTGTACAGCAGATAAACCTGAAACAATATTTTTACAGTTTTTGTGGGCTACGTGGTATATTGAGTCGTTCACATTTAAACTAGTTGTACGGAATACGTTTCCATGTGCCTGCTTCCATTATTTTATTAAATTTTAATTAATGTCCTGTACTTTCTTTTTAGTCGAACGGGAAAATAGTGCTATGTCGTGTGGGAAATTACAGTAGTATATGATATAATATGCCAGTGTCGCCTTGTGAAAAAATCGGGACCTCTGGATGTTGTGGCGGGATGGCAGAAAATTCAAAAAGTGGGATAATCTGCCAAGAGCAGGAATATTGGCAAATACAGTGTACATTGGCAGCAGCACAAAGTATTGCGTTGGATTTTTTATAAGCCATACTGTACATTTTATTTTTTAAATTTATTTCACGGGTATAACTACATACTTCAGATAAAATTCACGGCTCAGAAATTGAATTAAAAAAGAGTATCTGGGCAACAGGTAAACAATGTACAAATGAATTATTATAGAAACAATTGAAACAGTAATAATTTATATAAATACAAACACACACACTTAGCTACGCAAATATGATTAGTTTTTCGAAAGTCACGCACACCCACCTGCTCATAGTGGGGGATAAGCTCTTCATTTATACTTGCAAAACAAAAATTCAGAAACCTAATGTCACTTTCTACCGTAAAATACAGTAACATGACTTTAACACCTAAAATGTCTCGTGGAAAAACTCCTAGCATGTGGTTTGATAGGAAGTCTAAAGTTGTTGTAAAACTGGGGATGAAAAGATGTCACAGGTCAAACCATTTCCAGGGCCACGGGTTGGTGCGTATTAAGAATGTCCAATGTAATTTTCGGGTTTGTTGACTTATCTTGCCTGGAACTCGCTGGTTGCCTAGAATCAAGCTCAAGAGTCTCGGTTGCTGAACAAAATGTCAAAATGAGAGTGAAGCAACGAATTTAGGCTTGATTTTACACTCGATCATCACTCAGTAGAGCAGACAGCCGGAAAGTCACATTGCAAACTCTAGGGGCTAGTCTCGGAGCTGAGCTCTAATAATGGAATACGTTGGTCACGTACAGGAGATGGCGCGACATTTCAGGGCTAGAGTTCTATGCTCCGGTCGGGTACGATCAGCCTTGGCTGATGTCAGCACTTCAGGTTTTGAGCCAGGTCCCTGAGCGGGATACTGCTAATATATATGCGTCTCAGATGTCCAGTTTGGTTATGGCTGTTCATTTTTAAATTGCAAAGTCGCGATTTCATAGTCGCAACAAAGCTGGACCATCGTCTAACGGAACTACGTTCTAGCAACGTCGAACGAAAACAATCGTCCAACTTTGAGATGAGTTGCATTTGTATTCAGTCAGTTTCTGTAATAAAGGCCATAGGCCCACTGTACAAAAGAACAACGTGTAACATACATAAGAGTGCAGCAAGCTATCACGGAGACGCTTTAGTGTAAAATACATATTTACATGTACATAGATTAACTAATTTAGCATCATGACTTGTTGACAACAATCTGTTGAACTTAAAGACGGAAAATTCCAGTAGTACACTTCGATATAATTTTCTCTCTGTTCAGAATAATCACAGGTTAGAAGGAAACGATACTCGTCTTCTAAAACATTGGGGCAGAAGGGATACACTGTTTGCCCTATCCCAATCCAAGTGCCTACTTAATTCAGGAGACTGTGGCTGGAACAACTAAAACGTGCCATGGACAAAATTTGTGCACGGGGTATACTCAAACTTAAATTTTTTTCTAATTTGAATTCCTTTTTAAATTGTTTATAAATACATAGTTTAGGATTACTCTCAACACTCTGTCTCCATCCTTGCATATAACAATCCCCTATTCGCTGTCTAAAAACTAGCAGAAAAGTATTTTCACACACAACCCCTTGATTTAACCAAGCTTCGTGGAATCCATAATTTGACAATATAAGTCTAACTGTTGTGGCCCAATTTCGGGAGTGCCGACCATTTTGATCTAAGTCAAGCAAATTGTCGTAAGCTGCCCTTGAGTTACGATGAGGAGGCATTTTGAGAAGTTTGATCCAATACTTGATCACGGCAATAGTACTTAGTAAATAACAGCCACCGACCACATTCGCTCAGTACAACATCGTTTGAATATGAATTAGCTGCACTCAACAAACGCTTACAAAATTGAATATGCACTTGTTCTAACCACTTCTTAGTTGAAAGTCCCATACGTCGGCTCCATAGCACAGAGTAGGGTAAATCATTTTATCAAAAATCTCAAAAGCCACACGCGGTTCAGTGAAACATGGTCAAGCTTCTTTGTACAGTAGCTTGTCGACTGTAATGGCGACCTTCGTGGGCCGACAGGGTATGAGTAGCCATAGACTACATTAACTTTGGCGTGAACGCAACACCAAGATATTTTAAGTAGAAACCGCTTCGAGTTTTTCACCTCCAAAATACCACCTCTCGCAATTTTTCAGGGGACCTCCGTTTCTAAACACCATGACTTTGGTTTTTACTAAATTCACAGACATGCCCCATTCCTGGCAGAACTTATTTAAAGCACACAGTAGTTTTTGCAGTTTCACCGGTAAAAGACTTATTTGAGTACTGGTGCACATTAACACTTAGACAACCAAGCCATCAATACCCGCCAACTTTCCGCTGGTGAGCGATTGAATAACCCTTTCGATCTCAGTCAAAGAAAAAACACAATTCAAAGATTCAGGTTCATTTGCTTCACAGTGTTCTCAAAAGTTGCTGTGGGCATTCAAAACTTAAACATCATTATGTTGTACATCTTCACCGATTAGAAGTTTCTGATTTAATACATGTAAATCATCAAAGTAACGGATAGGAACCATATATCAGGCGTGATCGAGGACATAGGATTTGTTTTTGCGTAAGTTTGCTTTCACTAAATTCCAGAATTGTTTTCGTTGTATCATTTGTGCTATTTATTATCTTATTCAATATATCTGAATTCTGCTGTTGTTTCTTGGCTCTAATCAACTTTCGGTACTCTCTCTTGACTTGTAAAATTCTAGGTCACTGACAGACCTGGACTGCCGTGGCAAAATTTATAAAGAGCCTGAAACTTTCTTCTTATTTCCCTTAACTCCCATCGTGGGATAAGGTGGTTGAGACTTTAAATTGTTGCTCTTTCTAGATTTACTGGACTGCGAGATCATATTAGATGTAGCACATTTGTACAAACGGGACAGATTATGCAGTGCTTCGTCCACCAAATTATTTTCATTCAAATGATAAAATTCCTTTGAAAAAATCATTGAAATACTCGGTAAATTAAGTCTCAAATGAGGATACCTTGTCCACGGACCTCACAATTTTCTCATACGTTCTGGCATTTGACTCAGAGTCACCCTGTTTAACTGGTAGCAGTACTGAGTAATTCACACCTGGTGTCAGAGTACCCGTCAAATAAATCTACCTTAAACTTAAATACATGTTCATACAAATCTGATGCATAACGGGTGACCTTTCGCATCATCCTCACGTCTACCGTTCATGATATAAAGGTCAAGTTCACAGCTGAGCTCCACAAGACTCTTACCAAAGGTGTTAATTACGTCATCAGTAGTTTTCCTATGAATACTAAAGCTATCAGGGTATACCGTTCTTGGCAGAGGAGGTAATTTGCACTGTCATATACTATATATATGTATAATCTTTCAAATTACGAACACGCGCGTTAAAATCGCCCATAGAACAAGTAAATGATGATCACTATAAACAACTTAAATCTACCAACTTGTTGCCTAGCAACAAGATACCATTTTTCTCTTCAACATAGCAACTTGAGCCTTCTGGTGGTTGGTAGGCTTACACGAAACACATAATTCCGTCTTTGTCTAGATTTAATAAAGATTCAAAGAGTTAATGGATACTAAACCCTGTTTTGATAATTTCAACCAATCCTCGGTCCCCGGCGTTCTGTCACATGCTAATGCATCACTGACGTCAGTCTTGAAAGATGAAAGCAGGAATCAATTAAAAATGCATAGCCCCTATTTCTCAAATTGGACATTATGGTCCTCGGTGCGTGGTCTTTTCCCACAGTTGCCGTGTGTTTCGCAAAAATATAGGTCACGCTTGCCCGTTTAGCAGATTAAAGGAGTATTCATATTTTCTTCAAAACTTTTGATGAGTGTATTATTTTTGTTTCAGAGAACTGGACGGTAATATCGTTTTTAGTATCTGTTGATAAGCCAACTCCGGGTTTGCTATCCCTTAATGTGAAGAGTGTCATTTACAGAACCAGCACATTGCGTTCTGCTGGTAAATTGCTTTCTGGAGAATCTTTCATCCCAGATGTTTGTATTTGCATAATTGAATTGGGCACCATGTTCCAATCAGAAATTGCATAACTCAAAGCTGGTCTTTTAGCCTCAAAAGATGGCTTTGCGACAGAACACTTACTAAGGTTTGATGAATGGAAAAAACGCGCCGAAAATCTTCGCTTTTACTGAAGTTTCGTCAGCTGGGAAAGGTTAGCTCCGGTAGTTAATCTGCAAGCGAAACACCAGCCGCTGAAAATTACAGGATTTCAAAACGAAGCTTCGGTACTAAACGAAACTTCGGTGTAGTGGGAAAGTTAGAGCGAAATTTCGGTAGAGGTTGCAGCAACGATATATGATCACGAGAGACTCGCAAAGCTTGTTTTTCGTTGTAGTAACATATCCGACGAACTCCCAATAGACACACGTACATCAATAGAATAATGCGTATCTGATGAAGATTGACATTCGTAAAGGCAGCAGAACACCTTTCAGTTAGCCTCGAACCCACTGCTCAATATTCGTCTGGGAGTGCGAATGAGGTGCGTCGTCTGGTATCTTAGCGATAACTTCGATATTTCCTTCTAGTCGGAAAGCCTAGCGATGTTTCGGCAAAGCTTCGGTAAATCGAAGTTCCCCTAACGGGAAAACGCCATAAGGCATTCCATTGGTCTAGGGGCCGGGTGTAATCTGTACTCGAAATCGAACACGGGTACCAGCTAGTATACGGTAATCAGTTTTCTCTGTGTTTACGCTAAACACAGGAAGTTGCCCTGGTGATACATGCTTGAATACTGAAACAAACGCATTACGTAAACCTGTGTTGTACGGTTATCAATGCATTTAAATATTATTTGCTATTGCCATTCATTTTTTTGTTCATAAATACCTCATTTCACTTTTTGTTGAACGTACAATCCATTTCGCCGTACAGAAAAGTGATGGTTGCAATATCACGAAGCACATTCACGCAATGTGTCTTTATTACCATACCTCAAATTCAAATTTACAGATCTATTCAAGAATGTACGTTTCACGTGTTTTGTTGTAGCGAACAAAGTCCTCAATCAAATTATCTTAGTACTATTCTCATCATAGTAGAGCGTGGAGTCGATTGCTGTGCAAACAGATTGTGGCAAACTTTGCGCAGTGGCCTTGGCATGTAAAATACATCAGCTTCTGCGAAACGCATGTCTCACATCGTGTTGTCTTCCAGCAAATGGAGTCTAATACACGCCTCTTTTTGACGTACCCAGTACCTGGCCATGTATTGTACGCAAACCCTCAAATGACGTTTGAAGGTGTACATTGAGGAGTAGTGTTCGTGCAATGTCCTTCGCCCACTGAAATTCGTGCCCCTCTTTTCCTATTACGAAAATGAAGTTTTTAACCAGTAATCGCAATTTCAAAATAATTATTTTCAAAAAAGTATTTCCAATATTGTGTTGCTTTTTGTAGTAACCGGTACCTGCAAAGAGAAAAAGAAAACAACGATCAAGTGCTCTTGGTAGCCATTAGGACTATCTCAGTGTTCTGCACGACCAGTTTTAACCTGTTTTTTTCACTGGGTAGAGCTCAGTAACGATAGGACCTTGCTAAAATCCAGCCAAGATCACGCCTTCTCTTTTAAAATACATGGCAACATCTCACGCAATCTTGCGAAGTCTTACTGTACAGCGAAGTCGATCCTAGCGGTACTGAAATCAATGCCAGTTTGCTGGTGCTTCAGTCAGGTTTGCCTATAACAAAGAATGGCTGCCAGGTCGGGTCAGTTACAGTATGTCTTTCCGATGGCTTGTTACCAACAACAACATGAAAGTGTCACACATGAAGACGTGAATGATATTCCAGGCGTGATCAATCTTATAACTTGGCGGAATTCTTCGAATTCCGCCAAGTATGTTGGTCTGACAGCAAGTTTTTTACTAGGCGAAATAAATTTCGCCAAGTATGTTGCTCTTCCACTAAGTTTGTTACTTGGCGGAATTCTTCGAATTCCGTCAAGTATGTTGGTCTGTAGAGTGTAGCACCTTGCAAAAGTACAACGGTGGCTTCTGGGTTAGAGTTGCATGTAGGCCTATACAGTCAAAAATGTTATAAACGAAAGACTGCTTCCCAGTAAACGAGGGCAACGCTGTGAGTGACGAAGACTTGATATCTGTGACCTTGTCTGCGCCAGCAGTTGTTGAGTCCTTGTAGCTCTATTTGCTTAATCAGTGAAGATGTACTAGTCTTGCTCAGTGCTACTGTGTAGGTTGTGTTTTTATGCGAGGCAGTGCTGACCATTTTTTATATGTTTTTCTTTGCGTCAATTGCTCAGCCTTTGTAAACATGACGATCTCATTGGTTTGGTCAACACACTGTATAACCTTAACAATGATTGGTTCTTTTAAGAAGACCGACAACATCACTGGCGCGTCAGCGTGTTAGATTGACTCGTCACGTGTCAGAAAAGACCCGCCACAAGGTGACGCTAGCTGTTTTTCTGTACGCGTGTATGCAAGTGTATATTTGGTTTAATAATTAAATCATTCTACGAGAAGGGCTGCTACCTGGCTATACGTATTTATGTATGTATGTACATATATGTATGTATGTATGTATGTATGTATGCGTGGATGTATGTATACATGACTTATTGTAAACAGAAAACTGAAAGTTGGGGAATTGTCATTTGTAAATGGTAGTGGTTAAGGTTACCTCAAACCTTTTTTAGTGACCTGCATTCGAACTCATATATCAAAAACAGGCTCTGTCAACTAGTAACGTATCTATTCTCCGAAAACAAGATCAGAAATAACAAAAACTGTTTGTATTTCCGTGCCATTATTATGATCACGTTACCATATTTCTAAGTCAAAATTTTATTTTCAGTAAAGGTACGTCCATAGCAAAATAATCCTTTGATCGATTTTAATGAATCCCTATTCGAACGAAAACTTCACAATTTACCTTAAAATACCGTTAGGAATTTTCGATTACCCGTTTAGTTTTGTTTCTATACCAAATTAACTCGCAAAACACGTTGTGGCCTAATGCCAAGGTGTCCGTTTATTAGCTGCAGACTGGTTGTTGGTCAATAAACTTGTTACCTATATATTCAACGTTCACTCAAAATGTCAACTGAATTTGCCTTGTGTAATTAATTAGGTCGGGGGGGGGGTTAAAGATGTATTTGCGTGCTCCTAACTATGTTAATGCAAGTCACATCCAAGTGGTGGAATGCACCAATGACCTTGGGAGCTCATAAGGCCCGCATCATGCATTGTTATTCCACAACACCATGTCACGATACTAACATGTAATGGACACGGTTGAGTGGTTTTTACAGCGGATCATTTTAGACACAAAACATGTTCCTGTGAAAAACGTTCGGCAATTTTCAATATACTTCATATTCACCGTCGTCACTATATGCTGCGTTTGTAACTAATTTGACGAGGTAATCACAGAGATAATGAATTGGCGTGCAAGTTCCACTGTTGACCTGTCGGGAGCCTGAAAGAAACCAGCTACGAATCTGCGGTTAAAAGCGCGCCGTGAGCACGAGTTCGAAACAGCGAAACGTCAGATAATATGAGATGATACAGGATAATTTA
The DNA here is from genome assembly GCA_002633005.1 of Phoronis australis. Lineage (NCBI taxonomy): Eukaryota > Metazoa > Phoronida > Phoronidae > Phoronis > Phoronis australis. Next base: position 3,620 of record NMRA01000231.1, on the reverse strand, counting down.
TGTAAGATGAAAGGTGATATATTATAATAGAACAATGCAAAACAGGTATATAGGAGCGAATAACTGAAGAGCGAATATATTGAATGTTTCACCATACGAGCTTGTAATGTATGAAAGGTGATGCAACCCAAGCATAAAGGGACAACGCGTACCAGCTTGCAACACATTTTGCATTCGTGGGTGGTGATCGATGACCTTCTTGCAAGAGAATTTTAGGTGCTGCATGTGAACATGCAAAACTTTTCGAATTTTTAAAGCTGAAATTCGCACTTTAAGGAAATGTGTATAATCCGAACTTGAAATACCTCTTCAATCACTGAAAGGTGAAAGTCGGTCATTTGACTAACGAAATGCGACGTTTTTGAGCACGAAAAGCTGCGGAAACGTATGCCGACACATTCAGTTTTAAAACTGAACTGAAAATGTTGAAAACGAAGTTTCGTCGGGTGTGAATTCCTCCAACATTCATTGGTTGAAGAGTCGCAACAAACCCGACACCAAGTAGTCTGAACGCCCTGTGAAAGTTGATATCTTCTCAAGGCAAGCTTTTAGAATCGCCACCATTGCTTTGCTGTTGTGCACGGCTCGTGGTCGATTTATGCTATTTCTCATTAGCGTGTGCAATCCCCTATTTCGTTTGTTTCAGTGTTTAATCCAATTCTGCCAAAAGATCATTTTTCGCTGGCGTTCTTTTAAAATAAGACATTAGAATTTCATAGAAAAGGCGCATGTTTTCGGTTTGTGTTTTTGGAACCGTTAGATTATCTATTTTGTTTTTTATGCAAACGACTTTTACATTCTGCAGTTTCGTACATGTACCCGAGTTCATGTATAATTGAATAGCTCACTTGCCAGTTTCTCGTTAGTCAATGTGACGTCACCGGAAGAGGGGCAAAACCCGCCATATTGCTCTTGTTTTGCCCCATAACGCGAAGTTGTCGTGAGGACTCGATTGGGACCTCAGGGGTCTCACGCTCCACCGGCTAAATTGAAAAGGCTTTGTCCAGTCACGCGTTGTGGGTCATAAATCGAGATAATGATACCAACAGCTGACGCGACAAGCAGAACTACTTTCTTTTACTTCATTTGTGCACTAACTGGAGAAATTTAGAATTAGACTTTTAAACACTATCCGATCGTCAACTTTTTTCGGGAGACTTAAATCTCAATGTAGTTTGCGCAAAGACGATGTGCAATTTTTGGAGGTGTATTGACGATGATCAACGTTAAAACGGAGAGTAAATAAGTGCGTAATTGATCATCCAATCGGTAGTTTTGCGAGAAAGCGACGACCTTGCCGAAATTGAATAACGGAAACCCTTGAAAATCATTATAAGCGAGAAAGAGAAAACAAATATTTTCTG
>NMRA01000230.1:621483-636012 GCA_002633005.1 Phoronis australis | reverse complement strand
GCATTTGTCTGCGGATTTTTCCTTTGGCCTTCTAGATCCTACTAGTGCCTGGGACAAACAGATACATTGCATAAACAAACCCTGGATCATGTTTTGTGTCCCGTCGGAAGAAAATTTAAATTCGAAAACATCTTCTGAAAATGCACAAAGAAGTGTATTAGTAAAATCTACTGATTTTTAAGTGGTTTTAAAAAACAATCGGTAAACTCACCGATTTTTGTCTCATTACTTTGATACGTGTCTCTTCCGATAAGTTAGTACCTAACGTGCAGACGAGCACTCCAAATTGGAACGCTAAGTCCCGCGTGGTTGCGCTGCACGCGAAACAAGATGGCGGACGACCTTTGGAGCCTGACGACAATAGGTAACTGGACTATATATTGGCTACAGGGGTGATCTTCCCAACTTGTAGCCTGCCAGCTAGGTGTATGAAGACTTTCGTTCGTCAAAATACAGTTAGGTACCACTGCATGTGTATTTCTTCCGTAGACCCCGAAATTGCACACAGTTAGGGTAGTTCTACTCCTCACCTAGGCAATGACCATCGCCTCTGCTGGCCTAACCAGAGGCAATGCAGCTCCTATAGACCCAATTCACCCGGCGGCCATCCAAAGCGAGGCTCACAGCGATAAACAAAGCGGAAATTTACATTGCGTGAGTTAAATGGCCGGTCTTTGGAGTCCAACCTGAATATTAAATCTTTAAAAATGCGATCGTAGTGTTACGGATTAGGTATCATGCTTAATGCACAGGTACGTTTCTTCTATTAAATTCTTGATAAAAATGTTTTCTACACGAACCAGGTCATCAGGTTGTATTCATTGACGAGTCGAAGATAGTTCGACAGTGGTGGCTCATAGCATTTTGCTTTCATGTGCAATTAGTCACATCTGGTATAATTTGTTGATCAAGAGTAGGCCTACTAGTTTCAAGCATAGCCTAGGTCCTGGTGAGGTTAAGACACTACCGGGACTAACAGTTGATTTGTCATTGTTCTGAAATAATACTTGATGTTTTTAAATATATATTTTGATTACGATAAAAAACAGGCTCGCGATTGAAAACAAAAATTGTATGACCATCAATTCTGCTTTCTTCGTTTTAATAATTACGTCAGTTTCATGTGTTATATTATTTTTCAAACATCAATCTCGACCAAGTTAAATTTTAAAATTAAAACACCTACCGGTAATTCTTTCATCCAAAGCATAACCTCGTTTTAGAGTTCAATTTCAGTTAACTGGACAAAACACAGTGGCGGATTTAGGGGGGAGCAAAGGGGGCCATGCCCCCCCTTAAAATTCTCCCAGATTCCATTTGGCAGTTCAGGAGCGCGATTGTCTGACGGGCAAAATCCTGGATAATACTCTGCCATGTCCGCCCCTAACTCAAAGTCCTGGATCCCCCCTCGGCTGGAACAATCATAGTTATCATGTTTCTTCAGAGGCCTCCTTCATATCCTAGGGAAGGTGCCTGTGCGACCTTTTGAGAGGGAAACATTTCGCTGAGTGATGGGTCAGTGAACAATCTACTGACCTCCGGATCACCATCAATTGCCCTGTTGCAAGCTCTCATAGCTCTGTCTCAAGTAGCATTTTCAGTGGCTGATCTAGGATACCATTAGGGGGGGGCCCGACATCCTCGGAAGCTGCGCCGGGCAAAGCGCGCTTGTATGCACGCAAGGCTGGCAGCCCAGAAGTTGCGGGCGTCGAGGATGTAAACCTTCTGCTCTGGAAATCTGTGGTTGGACTAAAACAACCGAACATGTTTTCCCCCCTCGTCCGCTACCGTGGTCCTATAGCTCAAACTCAGTATTTCCTCCCGCTTCAGGTTTTGCTGATTTATTTTGCTTGCGACAGTCAAGGGGGGGGGAGGTGGCCCCTGCCAGGGTTCAAACTAAACTTGAACCTAATTGTTCAAATATTCGTTACAGAACCAGTCAAAACTTCTCTTAATTACCAAAGTGGCTCAAACTGGTGAAATATTTTTTCGTTAAAATAGAGTAGAATATTTTTAAAATTCAAAATAACTTCAGTTTTGAGGATAAAGTCTTTTTCCAAGTTTCTTCAAAACTATTTTTTGTTACTTTTCTACTTCTTGGTGGCTTTGGGATTAGTTTCATTTTTAGAAAACTACTTTTTTCATTAAAATAAATGTTCTGTCAATGCTGCAGTGCATTAAAACATCTTAAAAAACGAATATACTCTTTTTGGAAAGTCACCAACACAACACCTCTCAGTTTCTATATTATTTGATAGGAATGAAATTGATTTAAAATTCTTTAAAATTTTAGGATCCAATCTAGTTTTGTTTAATGAAAAATACATATTATCATTTTTTATCAAATGGTGTGCAACATCAGATTGTGAAAACATTAGGAAAAAAGAATAATTCACATAACCTCACAGGTTTTTAAATAAATAACCAAATACTCTGAAAAGGACTATGTTTCTGGTTTTTGTTTATTATTAATTTATTTGTTATGCAAATTTCCTTTTTCAGAATTATCTCAAAATCCTTTGGAGCAAAAGAAACATTTTCACCAAGCCATAGTCTTGAAGTGTTTTGTCATTTTCAAGGTACTAAGTTGCTCCCTTTTTAAAACACCACTTTTTCAGCTTAGCTTCAGGGGCAAAAATGTCCTGTCACAAGTTGAAAAAAACTAATTTGATGGTGAATTTTTCAATTTTTGTTTTCTTGCTGGTGCAAAATAGAATAGTTTGTAATTTGGTGTCGACCCCATCTTCTTAACCTTCTTGTAAAAGACTTTTTTGTTTTAGGAACACAGTTAGCTATGGTTTCCTTTATATTATAGGTAATTGTTTACAATATGAAAACGTTGACCAACACACGATTTTGGCATCGTTCGATTCCTCGCAACGTTATCTTTCCAAAAATATATGAATGTTTCCACTACCGCGTGTGCTCCGTATTTTATCCTCGAATTTTGGTTCGCACTCTTTCCCGGTTGACACCGCCATGTTAGTTCAACTCAAGATTACAGCGTCACCTGTTTTTAATGAATGAAACAGCATCATCGATTCTGAATGGTGTTTGCCCACGCGGAGATTCCCACTAAAGTTTTTCTAACATAATATGGAGGCATAATTCGCCGAAAAGCTTCCGGCGTATGGAGCGCCTATAGGAGCTGCATCGCCTCTGGTCGGGCCAACAGAGGCGATGGTCATTGCCTACCCCCAACTATACATTACAATAATGAGAAAGGTGCACAACTGCTATTCAATATGACCGTCTGACGGGCACTTCCAGAATAACCCAGACATGTGAAATCTGAGAGTAATTTAACTCAAACATTTTATCTGCGACAGCAACCGGTTCATTGCTAGGGATGTCAACCGATTTTAAAAAAGTGGTCAGAATATTTTTTGTTAATTGTCCATTAAACTAGAGCACATGAGAAGTAATGTGGTGAATTTTTAAGGCTCTATGTCAAGAAATAGAAAAATGAAAAATATTTGAAGTTGACGTTTATCAGAAAGCTGCCTGCCGCTTTTACGTATGGGTCGTTTCTTGAATATTGCGACTACAAAAATCAAATTAAAAGGATTTTTTATATTACAGTCTGTTAGAACATATAATTAGGAACAGCTAGGTACCAATTCAATTGGTCCAACATTAGTCAACATGAGAATTTTTTAAAATCCACTTTCGTGATATAATGACTACCGTATAAAATCATATGAAAAACAATTTCAATATTTTAGCCTATTAGAACCAACTTAATAACTATGAAAAGTTAGATACCAGTTTTACTTTTATTGACTCCAAATTAGTCAAGTTATGAATTTTTTAATTCCATTTTTGTGTGATACTTTTTGGCAACACTGAACCAAAAAGTTAGAGGTGTTGAAAAACACCCTTCGTGACATTAATGACCTTTTATTGAAAACTTAATATCTAAAATCAATAACAACATCATTATCATCTTAAAAAAAAAAATCATTAACAGCCACTGGCATAACAAGGCAGCAGACACGGATCGTGCTCCCAAGACATTCGCTACTCCCATATAAGAAACTATTTGGCATAACCCATGGTCTAACACACGTTCTACGTCTTCTGCATTCCCCTGCTCCCAAGCTATGCCACTGTCAACAAAAACTATAGAAGTTTGTTACCTCCTTCTTGAAACCTGACGAATCAAAGCTTAACCAAAATTAAGGCAAAAGTCTAGCTTTCTTAATGACAAAACACTTAATGAATAAGTATCAATAATATCTGAGTATAAATCATACCTCCACAGACAAGTGAGTGCACAAAGTAATTTAACAACAGCAAAACTTCTTTAGCAGCAGTTATCACCACTGCAATATCAATGACACTGCAGTTGCTGCCCCCTAGCTTTTCAACTGTCAACAAAATGTGCAGGAATGGTCACAATAGTCAAGAGTTATTTACAAGAATTTATAATATTTCAATGTGCAGACTAATACTATGACTAAGAAGAAAGATATAAAGGTAAGCATTAATTAGTACATATTCAGTAAGTCTGTGAGCATTAGCCATGCAATCAGTTAATAAGCAGCCAGTTTTAATCATCATAGTCCAGGTCCTTAACCCGAAAACATTTACACGTCGGATTAAAGCACCAAAATTTAGCACACTAGTACTTTTTGACATGCTGAATCTCATGGGGGTCGGTTGCTCAAATTTTGAGGTCAACGTCAAGGTCAAATCTCATAAAACAAAATGGCCGCCCAGTAACCCTTACAAAAATGAACTTAAGTTTTTCGCCAAAAACTTAAGTTTTTCAGCACAATGTTAAGTTTTTCAGAAAACTTAAGTTTTTCAGAAAACTTAAGTTTTTTCAGGTGTAAAACTTAAGTTTNGTCAAGGTCAAATCTCATAAAACAAAATGGCCGCCCAGTAACACAAATCTATGGTTGCTCGGGAGATGATCACACATTTTAAGGCTAGGTAATAGTACTTTTTTAATTAGAAATCTATCATAATGACATCGCAATATCTTTTAATATTAAGACCCCTCAAATGCATAATTCCAATTGGCCGCCAAACTTTAACTAACCAGCTGCAGTTTTAACAAAATCATCCATGTTGTGAACACCTCCACTAGCACAAGAAACTGTAGGAACACCACATTTATCCACCTTCACTCTTATCAGGCTTCTATTGTGAGTCAGCATGCGTGAATAATTGGCTGAGAATTAAGCCACCTCTAGAACTACTTTTGGCTGAATGGATGACCAGGCCATAAAATGATAATTAGTCAAGACCAGTTACTAATGCAACAAAGAATAATGTATCATCACCTAGCCTTGGTGGAAAGCTGTATACTGTATTGGCTCTAATAAACGCTTAGAAAAATTCATTTCACGGGGAGGGGATTCTTATTGTAGCCTACTGCAGTTGAAAGCCGGTTTCCCAAACGGGTATAAAATTGGAAGCTAGGATTCATAAAATTTACGCTCTGTGACGTATTTTTAGCCTATGACAGTCTTTCTACAAAATTGTGGTGCATTGCTATGAACTTCCGTTGTTAAATTACGATAATTTTTCAAAAAATTGTGCTCATCACAGGGCGAAAACTTGCCGACTGATGCGTCGCTGAATCGCCATCGTCAATAGGAAAACTTGAACTCTTGAATAAAAATATAGTTTCGACTCAACAAATTACCTGAAATCTTCCTTATGTTCTACAAAAAGTTCATGAGGAGTTCAGATTAATTGCGATTAAGTGCAAATCTGCGCTACATCGTACCCCACAACACGAGAAAAATCTCTGGATGAACACACATGTTGTTGTCACGTGACGTTTGTTTTGAAGTTCGTCCGCGTGCGTGTGTGGGTCATCGACGATAGACTTTTTTGTTACAAAAGGCGGAGGATTATGCAGGAAAATGGCGTTTACTAGATTGTTTTTTCATTTAAACGGCTGCAATGTGCAAGGTGAGTGTTGGTTAACTCACAGATTTTGTGTGCACAGGCCGACGGTCGTTGCAATAGCTCTACCGTGGAGTATTACTAGTCCAAGGCTCGATCTACATGTTGGGGACGAAGTGAACTACCCGGGCTGTGTGAAATTTCTGGGTCTAACGGAGACACTGACGCAGTGATCGCTGTGAAAAACGATACGTTGGGCACAACGGCTAACGTGGAGAAAAAAATAGGCTAATCATATACACAGTAATGGCTACCGGAAGTACGGGAAGTACGTTTGTACTGTGGTCTCTCAACAGGGTCCCAAGTACCTGACAATTATGGTAGTACGCTACACTTGTAGTTTGGCAATTGCACATGGAGTACAGAAGCAGTTAAAGGTTAAATGTATAATGCGAAGCATTGGAATTACCGTATAACTCAATCAGCTTTACGGAAAAAGGAAATTAAGCCATCTTTCATGCAGACTATAGTACAAAGTGAGTAATCTTACCAAAAAGCTGAATACAAGACGTTGGAAACTATTGCACTACTGTATTATGTTCTGGCTTGCGTGTATAATGTTGATCTGAGAATTAGATGGCCTGTAAACTCTTCCATGCTGCTCACCGGTTTAATTTCATTGGCCCAGTTCTTGTAATAAATTCTTCCATCATATGTCAAGCAACTCTGAATCCGGGCGCCCACTCTACAAGCCTTGTACAACTGTGCTCGTTTTTTGGTCAGATTCTCGTTAACGTAGATCTTACCAGCTTCAGTTTTCAATGCTGAAAGGAATTGATTGCCTGCACGAGAATGCCTGAGTAGCATCACGGTAAGCTTTTCATGCTGTTTTCATCCCTCTCCCATAGAACTGGGACGTTGTGTCCAACCCAATTAAGGCATGGAACGTGGGTAGAGCTACACACAAATCGTACCTAAGCTAGTCAAACAAACTCTTGACGATGAGTTCCCGCACTTTCTTTACAGTTTTAACCACTAACTAACCGTAATTGAACTTCTGGCAGCAAAGCCTTAAGCTGATCAAAAACACCAAGAAGAGCGTCCACAACATCAGTATCAATTGTAGAAACCAGTATTCTCTGATTACTTTGATCAAAGCGTCCGCAATGTACAAGCACATACAGGTGTCCGAATCTCGGCGGTTTGTCAGAACCAGAAGAAAGAATAGAGTGACCGTGGGTAACATATATATTTTTTCCTGGAGGATAGGCGATTGCTAAAGATATATTCAGCTAACAGCGTGAACAATTCCTGTTTATTCTTCGATATTGCAAGAAATTCTGGAAGTACAGAGACAGTTGCGTTTGATGTAAAACTTTGGCAAGATCACCTGTACCTCTATCAGCAGTGGCTTTCAAGCTGTCTTCAGTGTAAGCATCAAACACATGTCAACTCTACAGCAGTTGTGAAGGTTAGAATGAGCCCACTTAGCAGTTTTCACTGAGCTGTCTGAATGTCGCGGATTCGTTTGGAGAAAATTTGCTCACAACAGCTGGCCCATCAATGACATTGACATCGACGGATTCAGGAACGTCTGGATGAGGAAATTCAAACATTTTGAGCAAGTGTGACTTCTGTGAGGGTAAACAGAGACTGTCGTTCTAGTTCAGGATGGTGGCCATAAATGATTCTCATGTATAAGAAAATCATCCTTCTAGAATTTGACTAGCTATAAAACCTGACTAAATAAGCTGCAGTCTTTCTTGATGTCATCCATGCGCTGCTGAGTCACTCCTTTTGCCTTCCCGTTAGGTGTTTCGGAAACAACAAACTTGTTTTTCTTGATAGGGGTCTCTATTGGTTGTGACTTTTCAATTACGACTGTTTGCTTATAGTTGTCATACTGCTGTTTTCCAGTCACTTCGATAGTCTGAAGACTTGTAGCGTATCGAACGTCATAAGTTCATCACCATGGTCAAAGAAAGGAGTTTCTTTATAGTTTGCTGAACTGACACCTAACACCACACAAACTGTTTACATGGTTTTTAAAGTTGTTCTGGAAGGATAGAATGTCTTTGTGGCGTTTTTTTCCTCGTTATTGACAATCAAACTCAGTCAGCAACCTGTTTATAGCTCGGACCCAAACACCATTCACTCTGTCAAAGTGTTTGGATTTTCAGTTAATCCAATAGCCCCACCACTGTCTTGGACTAAGGCGTTATCTTCTTCATCCGCCTAGTCAATTGCAACAGCACAGAATCTGTGCCGTGTATTTGAAAACATCCATCAAATGCTGTCGTCGTTAACTGGTATAGCTCTCACGTCTTGGGATGTGGAGAGAGACCCATCTTGCATAATTTTGAAGGTCAAGAGCAAAGAAATAGGACACAAGAGATTCAAAGACACCAATGTAAAGTGACAAGTTGCATTCACCATGAGCAAGGACGAACATTAAGATCAGTAAGTGGACATGTAAGATAACATTCCAAACCTCAAATTTTGGAATTCTCATTGAGCTATCACAAGTTTCCTGCTGGAGACTCTTCGGTCCAAAACATCACCTTCATTTTTCACAATAAGAAATGGTTCTTCCTGTAGCTTTGCCAGAGACAGAGCTGTCACCTGGTGTGCATGTCTTGCTTGAGTCAAGTGTAAGGTTTGAAGAAAGGAATCAGCTCTACCAGCTGTAGCCACTGAGGCCTCCTGAAGCAGGCGGTACGTCTACGTCATACTGACGTAACGAGAGCTGACGTATTGTTCCNAATTTTACACGTTTGACACGCTAACGTGGCAAATTTTACACGTTTGACACGCTAGCGTGTCATGTTTTTACACGTTTTACACGTTAACGTGGCTATTTTGACACGTATTACACGTTTTTTTACACGTCTGACACGTTTGACACGCTCAAAAGCGTGTCAAACGTGTAAAATTCTCACCCGGGGGAGACTCTTCGGTCCAAAACATCACCTTCATTTTTCACAATAAGAAATGGTTCTTCCTGTAGCTTTGCCAGAGACAGAGCTGTCACCTGGTGTGCATGTCTTGTTTGAGTCAAGTGTAAGGTTTGAAGAAAGGAATCAGCTCTACCAGCTGTAGCCACTGAGGCCTCCTGAAGCAGGCGGTACGTCTACGTCATACTGACGTAACGAGAGCTGACGTATTGTTCCAGCTCAGGTAACCAGCCGTATTCGAAACACTTCTATTAATGCTGACTGTGGCCTGGTGTTCAAAAAATCTACATTGTCTCAATTGCTTTCAAGATAGTGCGTAACATTTTAGAACAATAAATTAATTGTCGGGCAATTACAAGTGGCGAATCTGGAGTAAGGCATTGCTCAAACAACTTGACCTTAGGAATGAGGGACTGCAGAATTAAAGCGTAATTTTTGTTGGTATTATTTATTGGAATAGGTATCTTAGAAAAATTGGTCTCTTAATTAGGTCTTATTAAACAACTTACACTGTTTGTAGGCTATTTATGCGAATAGCTACTGTAGTGATTTAAACAGGAAGCCCCTGCTCCTGTCATCAGATGTGCTGAAGCCAACCAAAAGTATTATCTCCAATCAGTTAAAACAATTTAGGATATATATTTACATACATAGTTTTAAAATCAAAAAAGTACATACATCAATTAGAAAATCTCATTCAAAATAATATCACACGAAGAATGAAATCGAGGTCAACATTATGCAAGTCTCAGAGCTGATGTCACCTGTTTGGGTACTGTTGTCCGAATGAGCAGAGGTCAGCTTCAGCTGTTAGACAATATGTCACCACAAATAATTAGATGGACGCAATTAATAATAAACATTTGTTTATACAACATGTTCCTCAAGACAATTAATTATGCCTGGATCTGTTTTAAAATATAGTGCAACAAGGAATTCACCTCATTGGGATACATGTAAAACCTGGTGATTTTTTGTTATTTGATCCTTCTGGTAAACATTAAATTACATAAATTACCTTAATTGGTTCAACTTATGTCACAATCAAGTTCAAACTAAAATATAAACACATTAATTAACAAAGTAACCAGCAATTGTTCTTTGAAAATTAAGCAAGATGTCCGATTTCCTTTAATTACAGAGACGATTTGTTACATAATTTATTATAAATATTTTGACAAAGACATTTAAAAATGAATTTCTGTAAAAGGTTTAACATTCTAGAGTTGACTTAATGCATATTCATACTTAAGTTTGACAGTTTTTCCCAGCTAGAGAAAACAAATAGACTTAATTTCCATTAAAAATATATATGCTCTATTAATTATGATAATTACCATCTTAAGTGTCAGGAATTTTTTTATGCTTTTAACCCTTTTTTTAGAAGTGATCAACATGAATTTGAAATCAAAATAAAGTATCCTGCTTATCACCTGAAACAGCAATGAAGCAGATACTTTGTGTAAAGTCATTTAAAAAAATACCTACGTGACCTTTGACCTTGATTTGACCTTGACCCCAAATTTCGGGCAACCGACCCTCATGAAATTCAGCGTGTCCCAAAGTATCTGTGTACCAACTTTGGTGCTTTAATCCGGGGTGTAAATGTTTTGGGGTTTTTGGCTGTTAAGGGACCGGTCTATCAGTTGGGACTGACTACCCTTGGAATCGTGGCTCTACTTAAAACATTGATGCACAATCCTCCAGGACTGGGTTATCTGACATGGTAATTGATGAGTTTGTTGGTAAGTATCTGAACTAAATTGCAACAGATCAGTGTCTTGATAAGAGAATGTACAAATGGCTTTGGAGTTAATGGTCGTAAGTTGGTGGCCGCCTTGCTGAATCATCCTGTGACATGACCAAAATATTTAGAGTACCTATGAAACAATTGCTCGTGTCCAGTGGCAAGCCCATTCTAGAAAGTCTCACGAAGTGAGTCCGACCACAATTTCAGAAGACAAATAGGATGTAAATATAAGTGGCATATATTGGTGACGGCCAGTTCACTCACAAGGGGAGGGGGGCCAGCCCACCTCCTAAGTCAGTCTGTGGTGTCATGATGGGGTCATGGGAATTTTTAAAAATCTCAGTGCCAACTCCCCTGTACCTTCAACTAGAATGTGTCTGAAGAAGCGTTGGGCATTTGTATCATTTGAAAGTTTTTTTACCCTGTAGCTAGGTCACAACACAGCCACACAATCAAACAGATACTTTAATACATTGGTGTTTAGAAAATGGGCTCAAAGGGTTGCCAAAGAGCGCTCTATGATTAAGTTTTAATTTTATGTATGTCTAAAAACTCTTTGCAAACAGGTGAGTCTGAACAGATGCAAAATTGTCAATTCCTATGTTAAAATTATCAATAAAAGGGCATTTCAAGTCATGTTCATTACATGAAGGTACATACGGTGTTTACTTAATGGCAGTCTATTGTTGTAATCGTCAACATCATTCGCCCGTGATCTTTCTGAGTTTTATGGTTGTTCCCCAGATGTTTGCTTTATTCATACTGCTGGTGGGAGGCAGGCGGGCGGGCAGTGTTTTCAGCATGCAATCAGGCCACAGGGATGAGCCCCTAGACCCACATTACCAGCAATATTGAAATCGTGAACTGCGCATGCGCGAAAATCATTCAGTTAGCCCCCTTCAGGATACATGGGATTCGCAGAAAACACAGCGTGAGGGTCTTATTTATGAATCAATCACATTTGCCGATAGCACATGACACAGATAAGTATTTTGTTAAAAACGTGGCCAACTTTTAGCAAAATTGGAAAAAAATATGTTTATCATGGTATGGCCAAAGTTTTGGCTTATTTTATCGCTTCGATCAGTGGAATTGCCGCTAAAAACCCGAAAGTGCATGTGAGAAAACGATAATTTTCGACCAAGCCTTTCATGTACGGTTAGTTGCCGATAGACCCAACTGATGTCAGTATAATCAAGATTGAAATGTAGGAGTTTGAAGAAAATTAGACAAAATTTTGTATTTAACATGGGGTGGCCGAAAATTGTCAATTTTGGCCTTTTGATATCAGTTTATAATCATAGACTATCATTAGTGGGTCTAGTTAATTCGAAGTTTTTGGTTAAATCACTGATAATCACACCAGTACACTAATAAACGTTTTCTCTATAGATATAACAGTTTGATTCCAATTTCTAAGTAGTGCGTACAACAGGAATTGGCCCTTGACCGGCCCGGCCCATAAGTATGGGAGCTTTAAAATTCACTGAGCTCTAAACCTAAGTAGCTATGTGCAGAAAACTCACCTGAGGTGTTTACGATCCACTTCAGAGAAAAAAAAACCTCGTTGTGCCTAACAATAATTTGTTGCCGAGTACTTCGGGCATGGTTTAAAATTGAAAGGGGTCATTACAAGTTGAATTTATGAGAATTGTGTTGTTGCATTGCGAACTGAAAACTAGTCGATTGAGATAGTGCGAGATAAGGCAACGAGTAAGAAAACCTTTGATTTGCTTACGAGTGGTGACTCATGATATTGGCCAGACATCTGTAATAATATGATTTGTCTTTCCTTTTTAAGGGAATATATTTGAAGTTTGGTAATTTTGTGCTACAAGATGCAGAACAACCTTCCTGGTGCTTCTCTCCAGTACACGCGGAGAGTGAAGCGCTAACTGGTCCATACGCGATGACCTAGTTTACGCAGAGAACCTGGCCGATCATGCTATGAACATTACCACTAAATAAGATTGGTCCTAACCCCAATGGTCAAGGTAAATGGTGGGGTATGGAAAATTGAACTAGACCGTATTTATCCACCTTGGCTGAGTCGCACTGGGCTCACGATCAAAGGGATGCCGCCAAGCTGCTCTATTCATCGAGTCACGAGCGAAGATAATTGGCTTCGATCATGCCGTTATGATCAGCTGATTACAATTGACGTAGCAGACTGTACTTTTAATGGAGAGAGTTTTTAGTAGTTTTTACTGTAATATTTGAAAAGAGGAGCGAAAACAAATATGAGTACAACTTTGAATTTTTCAAATCGGCCCAGGATAAGAGATTTTGCAACACAGCAACACTCACAATTACTTTCAATCGGCGCGCACGAATACAAAAATATAGGATCCAAGTTATTCAGATTTTGGAACACATGCATTGCATTATTCAAAATACTTTTATTATGAATCTTACAAGCTGTAAAAGGACGTTTAATTTCATTGTGCTCATTCATTGTCATCCGTCAAATCGGCAATTTCCGAGATGTGATCTGCGGCGTGCGTGTATGTGTACTAAACACCTGATTGTTATGTTCCTGAAGTACGGAAATTAAGAAACTTTAGCGTGCCGTTATTATTGACAGGGATACGATAAAACGAATTAACGAGTTAACCAGCACTCACCTTGCACGTTGCAGCCGTTTAAATGAAAACACAATCTAGTAAACGCCATTTTCCTGCATAATCCTCCGCCTTTTGTAACAAAAAAGTCTATCGTCGATGACCCACACACGCACGCTCCGGCACTCACTCTCATACGCAGACGAACTTCAAAACAAACGTCACGTGAGAACAACATGTGTGTTCATCCAGAAATTTTTCTCGTGTTGTGGGGTACGATGTAGCGCAGATTTGGACTTAATTCCAATTAATCTGGACTCCACATGAACTTTAAAAATTGTAAAACATACATGTAAGGAAGATTTCAGGTAATTTGTTGAGTCGAAAAACTATATTTTTATTCAAGAGTTCAAGTTTTCCTATTGACAATGGCGATTCAGTGACGCATCAGTCGGCAAGTTTTCGCCCTGTGATGAGAACAATTGTTTGAAAAATTATCGTAAATTATTAACGGAAATTCATAGCAATGGACCAAAATTTTGTAGAAAGACTGTCACAGGCTAAAAATACGTCACAGAGCGTAAATTTGATGAATCCTAGCTTCCGATTTTACCTGTTTGGGAAACCAGGTTTCAACTGCCTTAAGGCTGCGATAAGAATCCCCTCCCCGTGAAATGAATTTTTCTAAGCGTTTATTAGAGCCAATACAGTATCCAGCTTTCCACCAAGGCTAGGTGATGCTACGACATTATTCTTTGTTGCATTATAGTAACTGGTCTTGTCTAATTATCATTTTATGGCCTGGTCATCCATTCAGCTAAAAGTAGTTCCAGAGGTGGCTTATCAGCCAATTATTCACGCATGCTGACTCACATTAGAAGCCTGATAAGAGTGAAGGTGGATAAATGCGCTGTTCCTACAGTTTCTTGTGCTAGTGGATGGGTTCACAACATGCATGACCAGCTAGTTTACGAATTGCTGGTAATGAGGGGGCTCTCGTACTGACAAGGCATCCGCAGGTGATTACCAATATGCTGAGAGAGATCCGTAGGTGCCAAATATGGTAATCCCCACCCCCTTTTGCAATGGGCCTTTTGTCTGGACGAAATGGAAATTTAGGGGCCTATTGGAGTATTGGACCCCGCGTGGGTCCTGCAAGTTTTGCAGAAAAAGTACTAGCAATTTTTAGCTGACATCAATATAAGTGAACCCCAGGCACCAGCATTGCATTTTATTTGAGCTTGGCCTGTAGGTAGATGTACTTTTAACTGGTGAGTATTAGTAAAAGCCTAGCTAGTGAACTTAAGAAATACAATACAAAGCAAAAAATCTGCATTACCTTATTAAAATCTTAAAACATGAACTGTCAACTCGGGACAGCCGGCTGTGTTTACAACAGAAA
>NMRA01000230.1:590731-620200 GCA_002633005.1 Phoronis australis | reverse complement strand
ACTTAGCAGACTGTACTTTTTATGGAGAGAGTTTTTAGTAGTTTTTACTGTAATATTTGAAAAGAGGAGCGAAAACAAATATGAGTACAACTTTGAATTTTTCAAATCGGCGCAGGATAAGAGATTTTGCAACACAACAACACTCACAATTACTTTCAATCGGCGCGCACGAATACAAAAATATAGGACCCAAGTTATTTAGATTTTGGAACAAATGCATTGCATTATTCAAAATACGTTTATTATAAATCTTACAAGCTGTAAAACGACGTTGTTTAATTTCATTGTGCTCATTCATTGTCATCCGTCAAATCGGCAATTTCCGAGATGTAATCTGCGGCGTGCGCGTATGTGTACTAAACACGTGATTGTTATGTTCCTGAAGTACAGAAATAAAGAAACTTTAGCGTGCCGTTATTATTGACAAGGACACGATAAAACGAATTAACGAGTTAACCAGCACTCACCTTGCACGTTGCATCCGTTTAAATGAAAAAACAATCTAGTAAACGCCATTTTCCTGCATAATCCTCCGCCTTTTGTAACAAAAAAGTCTATCGTCGATGACCCACACACGCACGCTCCGGCACCCACTCTCATACGCAGACGAAGTTCAAAACAAACGTCACGTGACAACAACATGTGTGTTCATCGAGAGATTTTTCTCATGTTGTGGGGTACGATGTAGCGCAGATTTGGACTTAATTCCAATTAATCTGTACTCCACGTGAACTTTAAAAATTGTAAAACATAAGGAAGATTTCAGGTAATTTGTTGAGTCGAAACTATATTTTTATTCAAGAGTTCAAGTTCTCCTATTGACGATAGCGATTCAGCGACGCATCAGTCAGCAATTAAGTTTTCGCCCTGTGATGAGAACAATTTTTTTGAAAAATTATCGTAAATTAACAACGGAAGTTCATAGCAATGCACCACAATTTTGTAGAAAGACTGTCACAGGCTAAAAATACGTCACAGAGCGTAAATTCGATGAATCCTAGCTTCCGATTTTATCTGTTTGGGAAACCGGGTTTCAACTGCCGTAGGCTGCAATAAGAATCCCCTCCCCGTGAAATGAATTTTTCTAAGCGTTTATTAGAGCCAATACTGTGTACAGTGTACAGCTTTCCACCAAGGCTAGGTGATGCTAGAACATTATTCCTTGTTGCATTAGTAACTGGTCTTGGCTAATTATCATTTTATGGCCTGGTCATCCATTCAGCCAAAAGTAGTTCCAGAGGTGGCTAATCAGCCAATTATTCACGCATGCTGACTCACAATAGAAGCCTGATAAGAGTGAAGGTGGATAAATGCACTGTTCTTACAGTTTCTTGTGCTAGTGGATGTGTTCACGACATGCATGACCTAGTTTACGAATTGCTGGTAATGAGGGGGCTCTCGCTGTTACTGACAAGGCATCCGCAGGTGATTACCAATATGCTGAGAGAGATCCGTAGGTGCCAAATATGGTAATCCCCACCCACTTTTGCAATGGGCCTTTTGTCTGGACGAAATGGAATTTTAGGGGCCTATTGGAGTATTGGACCCTGTGTGGGACCTTCAAGTTTTGCAGAAAAAGTACTAGCAATTTTTAGCTGACAACAATATAAGTGAACCCCAGGCACTCCAGCATTGCATTTTATTTGAGCTTGGCCTTTAGGTAGATGTACTTTTAACTGGTGAGTATTACTAAAAGCCTAGCTAGTGAACTTAAGAAATACAATACAAAGCAAAAAATCTGCATTACCTTATTAAAATCTTAAAACATGAACTGTCAACTCGGGACAGCCGGCTGTGTTTACAACAGAAACATCACGAGGTCCCCCTAGCGGTTAAATCAGGAACTATGAAGTGGTCAATTTAAAATCCTTTACGCCAAGTTGAGCTAACATAAAAACTATTAAAAAGTCCAAAATCGTTTAATTTAACTGCAGCTGCATTCAACACCAAAATAGCGATTTTCTAGACCCTAAAAAGTAGACATTAATGAGAAACAATTACCTCGTGTTTGACGTCAAGCTGTTCCTCAGGCTGTGTATAAGTATGAAAATTTCCATTTTACCGATCCAAAAAGCATGTACAAATTATTTTTTCTGACGCAAATGTTTACGAACTATTTATCCTTCGGACAGCTGCTGTTCGAATTTTTAGAGACAAACGCCATGTTTCGAAGGCTGTGTATGAACTAATAGAGAAAACACCCTAGTCTGAATGTGACAGTTTGTCAATAGAGAGCCAGCTATAAGACAGTAGCTTATTGAATTGAATGTACAGTTGCTGGGAGTGTCGCAGAAACTCATCACAAGTCAAGGCTTTGCAGCACTTGCTGGAGCATAGAACAGACATGATGTCGGTCACTTTGTTTGAGTGGACTCGTGAACGTACTGTCGAGATTAATAAATTCTTCAGTCTATCATCACTTTGAAAGCTGTTAGTAGCAGTCGGTAACAATGTGCACCCACCCATACATGGAGCAAACATTGCTAAGTCACCAAGTCAATGACTCACTGCATTCATGATTATTTCTATTTTTACCATTACTTGGGATAGTACCATATATCCAAGTGCATGATTAGGAATTTTAAATGAAAAGTAGGAATTTTGTGTTAGTTTGTCCCATGGCCTAGGTTAGGGTGTAATCACAACAGCCGCCAGCCCATGAGGGCATTTTAGGTAGCTGCAAGCATATATCAACCCAACTACCAGAACACCAGCCATGGTGTTAGAATCCTCTTGGCCAATTTGAGCACAAGTTTTGATATCCTCTGGTTGCAGAAGGATACCTGTGCATGTCATGTGGTGAACACATTCACTAGCACAAGAAACTGTAGGAACACCACATTTATCCACCTTCACTCTTATCAGGCATCTATTGTGAGTCAGCATGCGTGAATAATTGGCTGATAAGCCACCTCTAGAACTACTTTTGGCTGAATGGATGACCAGGCCATGATAATTAGCCAAGACCAGTTACTAAATTAATGCAACAAAGAATAATGTTGTAGCATCACCTAGCCTTGGTGGAATGCTGTATACTGTATTGGCTCTAATAAACGCTTAGAAAAATTCATTGCACGGGGAGGGGATTCTTATTGTAGCCTACGTCAGTTGAAAGCCGGTTTCCCAAACGGGTAAAATCCGCAGCTAGGATTCATAAAATTTACGCTCTGTGACGTATTTTTAGCCTATGACAGTCTTTCTACAAAACTTTGGTGCATTGCTATGAACTTCCGTTGTTAAATTGCGATTATTTTTCAAAAAATTGTGCTCGTCACAGGGCGAAAACTTGCCGACTGATGCGTCGCTGAATCGCCATCGTCAATAGGAAAACTTGAACTCTTGAATAAAAATATAGTTTCGACTCAACAAATTACCTGAAATCTTCCTTATGTTCTACAGTTTTTAATGTTCATGCGGAGTCCAGATTAATTGTATTTTCCAAGGTTCCTCGTGAATTTCCATAAAATTTGGCAAATGGACTCCACTACTAAAATCAGAGACTGTACATGTAGAGAGGGGGACAAATCTCCTAACAAAATCCCATTGGACAGCCAGTGGCGGGCATTGTTGTTTCATGGACTGTAGAGCCGTCTAGCGGGCATGTGCAAATAACGAAACCAGCAAGATATGACGTCTGCGGTCTGTAAAAAAGCAATCATGGTGCTTTTTGCACTGCCTACGGCTGCAGCAATAGTTATTTGAAAATTTGTGACTTTTGCTTTATTGCTTGCCCACTGATTAAGATAGATGATGTTGATGATTGAAACAAAGGATGTTTTTTCGTAGAACTGTTGCCAGTCAACTAGCGATGGACTGGGTGATTTGAACGTAATGTTCGATCATTGTACCTTACATTTGATCACTTAAGGCAAGGCTAACCTATCCATAATCAATATTTTGTCAAAAAAATTTTTTTTCAGAAAAGTCATAATTAACATGTCTTCTTTCAGTTTTATTTCATCCTGCAGTGCATATCAATGCATTTTTATATTAAAATAGTGTTTTTTCAAACCTACTATAAATTCCTGGGCTCCATTTCTAGCTAATTAAATATTCATGATTTTTAGGTGTCCATAACTTTCCTAATTTTTATCCTAGAAACGTCATTTAAACGTCATTTGGGTGCTCTTGATGTGCAGAGCAGTTCCAGTTCAAACATCAAAAACATTTAAAACAAAATAGCCATTTCATTGGTCACTATCAACATAGGGGGATTGGGATGTTTTCTTATTCAGCCAATCACAGGCTAGCTTACTGCTAGGTGACTGTTGTGTCAGCCATATCTGTTTCCTTGCGCTTGCTGTTCTCCACAGGCGCTCAAATTTCCCGATGACTCATAACCATATGTAAGAAACGTAAAGGTTGGACACTAAAACTTTGCCAAGCCGTCAGGCTCCCAACTTCAACTGTCCAAAATCCAAGTAAAATCTGCGTGCTCCTCCCTCAGTCTGGTGTTGCATAAACCTTCGAAGCCTTATCTTTCCTAGATCCTCGTGAGTGGTGAATTGGCGATGGAATTTCCAAAACAATCTCAAAACTCGGAATTCAAGGACCTAAAATATTAAACATGGCGGATTTCCGTTGTGCTTGAACTTGTACGCCTGTCGTAGGTGAAAATTCGAGTTGAGCAAGCAACCTATATTTCAAATTCAATAATTCTAATCCAAAACTCAACTAATCGAGAATGTTAAAGTTAGTACTTCAATGATTATTTGCAACTTTATTCCACTGACAGCTCATTTTATCCCTTAACTTGCACACCTTGTTTCTCATCTTGACATCATGCACTTTTTTGATTAAAGCACAACACACACTCGGCCAGGAAACGCAGTCCGTGCAAGTATTACAATGGCCGACGAGTTGACTCAAAGGTTTTGGCCAAAAGTAAAATCTTCATAAGAAATCACAGTACACAAAAAAGTGAAGTGAAGTTAGAGTCGGTATGGTATCAGACTTCAGGTTGGAGTGTCGTGACTGCGACTACAGTATTATTTTGACATCGTCTGAAAAAGTCAGTGGGAACAACTTGTTGTTTGATGTGAATCGACGATTCCCGCTTGCCATGTTTGCCATTGGGAGAAATAGAGCACTGAGGGGCATCGCTTCCTCAGCAACATGAACATGCCACCGCCCCAGTCTGACACAGTGTGGAAGACATAAGATCAATTAAGATACATCGTGCTACTGAAACTGTTGCAAAGCATTCATTCAATACGGTAATTGAAGAAGCCCGCGTTACTGAGAATCCCACGTCAGAAGCAGATGACGTAGTCGACCTGACTGTGTTATGTGACAGAACATGACAGAAACGAGGCTTCTCAAGCAAAAATGGAGTGACAACAGTATTATCTGTCAACGACAAGAAAAGTAAAGTTATTGATGTCCACACTCTATCAAACTACTGCAATGCTTGTGCCATTCACAAAAAGAAAAAAGTGAACAAGAATTCTTGCAGTGGAAGCAGTCACATGTGGATTGTGAAGCCAATCATGATGGCAGTGCTGGAGCTATGGAGCCTGCTGGATTGGTCTCGATATTTCGTTGCTCATTAGCAACACATGGAGTGAGGTACAGTACACTCGTTTCTTGGGCGACAGGGACAGTAAGTCATATAAGAGAGTTGTGGAAGCTAACCCCCCTATCTATCCACCTTCACTTTTATCAGGCTTCTATTGTGAGTCAGCATGCCTGAATAATTGGCTGATAAGCCACCTCTGGAACTACTTTTGGCTGAATGGATGACCAGGCCATAAAATGATAATTAGCCAAGACCCATTAACTAATGCAACAAAGAATAATGTCATAGCACCACCTAGCCTTGGTGGAAAGCTCATTACTGTATTGGCTCAAATAAACACTTAGGAAAATTCATTTCACAGGGAAGGGACACTTATTGTAGCCTAAGGCAGCTGAAGCCCGGTTTCCGAAACGGGTAAAATCGTAAGCTTATGAGGATTCATCAAATTTACGCTCTGTGACGTATTTGTAGTCTATGACAGTCTTTCTACAAAATTGTGCGGCATTGCTATCAAACTCCGTTGTTAAATTACGATCATTTTTGAAAAAATTGTGCTGAAATCCTAGGGCGAAAACTTGCCGACTGATATGTCGCTGAATCGCGATCGTCAATAGGAAAACTTGAACATAGTTTCGACTCAACAAATTACCTGAAATCTGTGACGTATTTTTAGCCTGTGACAGTCTTTCTACAAAATTGTGGTGCATTGCTATGAACTTCCGTTGTTAAATTACGATAATTTTTCAAAAAATTGTTCTCATCTCTGGGCGAAAACTTGCTGACTGATGCGTCGCTGAATCGCCATCGTCAATAGGAAAACTTGAACTCTTGAATAAAAATATAGTTTCGACTCAACAAATTACCTGAAATCTTCCTTATGTTTTACAATTTTTAAAGTTCATTTGGAATCCAGATTAATTGGAATTAAGTCCAAATCTGCACTACATTGTACCCCACAACACGAGAAAAATCTCTGGATGAACATACATTTTGTTGTCACGTGACGTTTGTTTTGAAGTTCGTCTGCGTATGAGATTGAGTGCATGTGCAGGTCATCGACGACAGTCTTTTTTGTTACAAAAGGCGGGAGATTGTGCAAGAAAATGGCGTTTACTAGATTGTTTTTCACTTAAACGGCTGCAACGTGCAAGGTGAGTGCCGGTTAACTCACAGATTTTGTGTGCACAGGCCGAAGGCCGTTAACTCTACCGTGGAGTGAAACATTAATAGTCCAAGGCTCGATCTATATGTTGGTGACAAGGTGAACTACCCGGGCTGTGTGAAATTTCTGGGTCTAACGGAGACACTGACGCAGTGGTCAGCCAGCTCGCTGTTTGAAGACTATAGTCAAAATCCAAATTTATTTTATCGTGTCCCTGTCAATAATAACGGCATGCTAAAGTTTCTTAATGTCCGTACTTCAGGAACATAACATCACGTGTTTTGTACGCATACGCGCACGCCGCAGATCACATCTCGGAAATTGCCGATTTTACGGATGACAATGAATGAGCACAGTGAAATTAAACAACGGCGTTTTACAGCTTGTAAGATTCATAATAAATGTATTTTGAATATTGCATTGCATGTGTTCCAAAATCTAAATAACTTGGGTCCTATATTTTTGTATTCGTGCGCGCCGAATGAAAGTAATCGTGAGTGTTGGTGTGTTGCAAAATCTCTTATCCTGGGCCGATTTGAAAAATTCAATGTACTTATATTTGTTTTCGCTCCTCTTTTCAAATATTACAGTAAAAACTGCATAAAACTCTCCACAAAAATACAGTCTGCTACGCTAGATTGTAATCAGCTGATCATATCCGCATGAGCGAAGCCAATTATCCTCGCTCGTGACTCGATGAATACAGCAACTTGGCGGCATCCCTTTGGTCGTGAGCCGAGTGCAACTCAGCCAAGGTGGATAAGTACGGTCTAGTTCAATCTTTCAAATCCCACCGTTTACCCTGATAGGCGGGGTTTGGGCCAATCTTATTTAGTGGGAATGTTTATGTGAAGGCATATTGAGCCCTACATCGGTGGGTACTTCAGTGACATGCGTATTACCTTGGAAACTCTGTTACACTCAGTGAATATGTCGTTTAATTAGATTTTTTTCTTAAAACATCAACTCAGGAAATAAGGCGTCCTTATGTTATTTACATATTTTGAAACTGTAGGATGAATCTGCCTTTAACTAACTGCTGGTAGTCGATTTTTATGCGCCCACATATTTTTATATGCGGTAACTGCGAAGGAATACGGAAGCTAGTTTACAGTGAAACAACACGTGTAGATAAAAGGTCATATATATTATGACAAATTAAACTACTACAGATATCGGTAATTACAAAAGTTACATAATATGTTGAACTGTAAAGGTGGGTGACAATCTGCCTAGCAGCAATGAGGGTATACATAAGTGGTGAATAGGAAGTTAAGTAATACCGCAATCGTTCGGGTTAACGCCCATGCTCAGTTAACCGCCCATTCCCTACTTTAGGTGGATTTTCGATTTAACGACTCACTGCTCGGTTAAGCACCCTCCTGCGATTTTTGAAGATTTCAAGTTAAGCGCCCACCTATCGGTTAAGCGCCCATCCCCGACTTTTGAAGATTGATGATTCGGCGTCCAGTGCTAAGGAAACGCGCGTTTACCCATTTTTGATTAAAATTGATAATAAGAAAGAGTGCAACGACAACGTTGGGGGCTGTGGTTTGGCAATGTGAATTATAATACAAGAAACAAATTATTGTCCCGGGTCATGGATTTGCTTCAAAATTTAATACCTTGAACGCTTTGTCACTGTGTTTTCTTCTCATGGTCGCAAATTTAAGTTCAAGAACCACACCACATCAATACCTCCAATTTTAGACACACTGTCTGCCCCACCAAGTTTCTGATTGCAGTGCTCTAGATAAAACGTATATTCGAAATAATCAGGCCAGAGAAATAAAGTGGTTTCGCCAACCCTCTCAATGAGCTTTAGGTTGGAAGTTCCCGGATTTTCAAGAATTCTTGTAACTCACGGAAAGGTGTCAAATTCTCCCTATTTCGATGAATGTAATATTGCCGGGTTATCGAGGCTGTACGTCTTTCGAGTACTAGTAAGGACGCGTAGCTTGTAATAACATAAGGATTGATTCACTAGTGAAATTTATTTTTTCATAAATAATGTGCAGTACCACAAGAATCCCGAGCCATGAAGTCCGTACCATAGCTGCTGACAGACAACTTTTTGAAAAATTGTGAGTCTTCACAACAATGCTAAATGTCCTTGAACAATCAAAATGAGCAATTTTTGGCAATTATTTTTGTACGAAATAGACAAAATTTTACTGTAGCTACAGTGGCTGCTACCACCTGATTATGAGATAATTTCAAATGTTGGAAAAGTACAAATTGCTCTAAATGCTAATACTTGCACATTTGGTAAAACTAGATCATAGTTATTTGTGCATGGTTTGTATTGATATTTATTATGCTTGTTTAAAAAACATGCAGGTATACACTGCCTTTGTTGTTTTAAAGCAGTTGCATTTAATATTTTGCTGTATTGACTTTGACAGCAGTATGAAAGTTTAAAATTTGTTAAGTACAGTGACGGAATAAGCAACGCAGTACATGTACATTCAGATTCAATTATATTCTCTAGTGTTTTAGGTCGCATTTGGTCATCTTTGAGCATTTGCTGTTTTTAACAATGTAACTTACCCAACAATAGCTCACATTTAGTTAAGTTATCTAAAATAAGTAACTGCCCTCATAGGTTCTGGGATTTAAGGTTTTGAAATTTAGAAAATAAAAAACAATTTCACATTTCCTAACATTGTCAAAATCTTAATGCTAACACCTTAAACATTGAAGTTTCGTGCAAGCACTTTTTCACTTATTCCTGAGAACACTTTTCACCAAATTAAGTTTTCTGCAACTTTTCTGCAAACACTTTTTCACCAATAAAGTTTCCTGCAACTTTCCCGCAAACACTTTTTCACCAAAAAAGTTTCCTGCAACTTTCCCGCAAACACTTTTTCATCAACTAAGTTTCCTGCAAAACTTTCCAGCAAACACTTTTTCATCAATAAAGTTTCCTGCAACTTTCCCGCAAACACTTTTTCAATCACCAAGTTTTCCGCAACATTCCTGCAAACTTCAGTGTTTGCAGAAAGGTTGCGGCAATGTGTGCGGCTGAGTTGCGGGTAGCGGCAAACTCCTGCAAACTTTGCGGCTGGTTTGCTGCAAACAAAATTGTTTGCCGCAAGCTTACGGCCTGTTTGCTGCATGCTTGTGCAGCTGAACATGGTTGGAGAAATTGGGAACGAAAGGACTGAGTGCGTGGGTAGTTAGTACGGATGGAATTGGGGTAGTTAGAGGGAAATGAAATTTTGTGAGATTGGAGGATAACCTGATTTCAGAGTTCCATATTGGTGGTTTCCCAAGGAACAGGGGTTACGCTGAGCGAAATTGACAAAACTATTGATCGTAAAACATGGCGGGGGCAAAACCGAAATGGTGGTTAATGGAGATTGTGGTATGACAAAACTTTGCGAGATGAGGTGCTTGATGTGGATGACGGGTGTTGTAGATGGCTAAATAGATGAGAAATGCCTAGTTCCACTGAAACATGTTGTTGATGGAGCGAGATTTGGGGGTACTGGTGAAAAAACTGGTTGATGGTTAACTATGGAGAGCTGGAGGTGTGGGATGACACCGGGTTAATTAGGAGACCAAAATCGACATAGTGGAGCCCAAAGCCAGAGAAGTATGTACGGAGGCGTCAAGGTTACCTGCAACGTGTGGCATATGGTGATCCAGTGCTGTTGATGTGTCCGTAGCTGCTGAAGATTTAGGCAGTGAGATAGAAGTGAGGATGGTTGGCGTTACTGTAGGCTGGTGAACAGCTGAAGGAGTCACCATGTTATTGATGGCGAGCTGGGGGGAGGCCTCCAAGGGCCGAGCTGGATCATTGGCGAGTAGATACCTTAGGGCATCTCGAAGTGTTGAATTGTCCCATAGTTGTGCAACGAGGTCCGAAGTTAGAGATGAAGTGGACGACGGAGGGTTTACGGATGGCTCTTGGCGAGATGATCCACGAGACTGGTATGGCGAAGCAGTTTTACGGGTTGATTTACGTGGCATGCTGAAAAGGAAGAGTAAAGGGAGCAGAAATGGACCACTGAAACAACTGGCCAGCACTGTAATGGCTGGAGCGGTAAGAAGAACTTGGAGAGTTGAATTACTATTACACTGAACATTAAGAACTAAGGATTAAGTAAGTGATATCTGAATGGTCGAACCCATTGTAAAACGGGGACCTATGAATAAATTGGCAAAGTAAACGGAACTGAAAGAGAAAGTAGACACCAAAGGTGCAGGACTTAGGAATGAATAATATAAGCTCGTATAAATTGATCTGCCACGCCAGCATCAAGCGGGAATAATTGAATAAAATGAAAGAGAATTATAAACTGAAGTAAGCACCCAAGGTGTTACCTGATAGAGTAGTCTAAGTGAGGACCACTGATGAAGTGTAAACTGATGTAAACACCCAAGTTGTTGCCAGATAGACGGGTCCGAATGGCCGGATCAAGCCGTATGAAGGGTAAACTGAAGTAGGCAACCAAGATGCTACCAGATCAAGTAGTCCGTGTAGGGGGACCACTGCATTGACGTAGTAAACTGAAGTAAACACCCAGTGGGTTACCGGACAGTCGTACCTGAAAGTAGTAATCCATAAGCTGAATAATGAAAAAAGATGTGAAAGGGGGCTGAGGAATGGGGCAATACTGGATATGAACTTGCATACTGAAAATATACAAGGGAGTAACTCAGTAATTTGGGGTATGAGATAAGGGGCAATTACGAGAGGAGACCCAGGCGGCGGAGGTGATGTCTGAAAGGGAAGCGGACGCTGAGAGCTTGCTTGCGGATGCCTGAAGGGTTAAGGTGAATGAAGTCGGGGCGGTAAAGGTGTAAAGGGTCTTGCCAGAACCCGCCCCTATGGGTCCAAAGGAAGACTCTGGGATGGTCGGCGAGGAGGCGTTTGAGGTGAAAGTTAAGGGACTGGCAACGCGTATTAAAAGTGCCGTCGTCGTGGAAACGGAGGAACACCATGCCGATGATGACCGACTGCACAGAAGGGTAAGACTGGAGGATAGACTCGGAAAACGAAATTAGGTCATAGGCCAGAGACAAAGGGTGAGACTGGGGACGAGACGGGTTGTTTCCGGCGATCTGTAGGAACACTAAAGTGGCCGAGAATTCGGCGATGGCCGGGATTAAATGGCGAACCGAACGAGGGCCAGGGGCGAGTGTGGCTCCGGACAACCCTAAGGAGTTGATACAGAGGACTCGTGGAAACTCAGATTGGTCAAACCCTGGTCGGTCGCCGCAGGCGAATTAAGATAGGCGTCTAGCCAATGCACATAAGAACTCCCCAAAATCAAACAACTAGGGGGCATATGTTTAGTGCAGAACGAAGCAGGAAACAAGGTACAATTCCTTAATGAGGTGAAGAGACGGAGAGTGCTGATACTTCAAAGTGAAATTGAGTGCAAACTGAAATTTGCAGAGAATTGTGGAAGATGGCCCAGTGTTTCGACGAGACAAAGAGATCACGTTGTACAATTAAACCAATAATCGTAGAACAAAGAGGGTCACTGACCTGAGAATCCAAACTATATGTATGCGCCATAATGACGCGGGGCGCGACCTTACCTGCGACAAATACCCAACCACAAAAGCTCCTGGATGCGAAAGATTTTCAATCAAATACAACAATAAAAAACAACACCTCATCAGTCCAAGGTTGAAATCATTCCTAACAAGATTAACATTTTCCGAAATTTGCCAGGGAAATATTCCAGCAGAAAGTTATCTCCAACAATGCAGTTCTGTCAACAACCTTATGCAACACAGTTTACTTAAAACTTTCCTAGCTATTTTTCATGAAACATAAGTGGAGGAACCAACAGCGAAATTCTTCCCCTGAAATACCACATCCACCTACCCGATTTTCCTACTTTTCGTGAATCCTACCATAGGTACTCGTTATCTATAATATATCGTTCTACGAAGGGCTGAACGTATGAAAGATAAATTTTGTAAGCCCGAGTTAAACAGTTAATTGCGCGCAACCGTAGGCAACGCCACTCACGTCTTCCAAAATGGAAAACCCAGAGACTAACAGACCTGCCACCCAGGCAATCCGTGTCAGTGGATCGGCAATCAAGAAGAGGGGGGAGTCAAGACAAGAATCTTTTTACTTGCCCTGCCGTGTCATTACCTGTCGTGACAAGGACACTCAATTTTGCCGAGTTGGCTTCTACTGTTAAGGTATCAAATCACTTACCTTGAAACCAGTGATGTTTCTGATAGGTAACGTGTTACAATCTACGAGAACAAACTTTGAATCATGCCTACTTCACCACATTTATTCCAGAATTTCGGACCCTAAAACACAATAAAATCTGTATTCGAGAGTCAACTGTACTTATATAACTGAAAAATAATAAATTGTCTGATGTCACTTACCAGTGCTAACTTAGGATCTCATGTTTTAAGTTGTGTAATTTAAATGATACAAGCGAATCAAAATCAAATTGTTTGTGGCTTTTTTGTCACTGAATTCAATGAATTTTTAGCGTTGGGACTGGTCATTTTTGAAAAAAATATTCAAATGCCTACATTAGAAAAGACTGTTTTGGTGCGACTCGTAATTATAAACTCAAGTCACTCTCAGAATCAATTACCCTACGGTATATGAACTATACTTGCTCATTTACAAATGACAGGTTTAGTTTCATAACAGGAACTTTTTACGAAATTTGTTGATTTCCGGCACATCTGTAGTACACTTCTGGTACCCGATGTTCAGTCATGTATGTCAAACATTACATGTAGGGCTTCTGGGACATTTGAATCTGAATTTGAAAAGTAAATGGCCACCACTTCCACCTTCTGGAATCCTATCATGGCAAAAAGCAATTTGCATCCAGTCCATCTGGAACAACTGGTTGTGTGTAAATTGCGTGCAGATTAGTCGAAAAATGCGACTTGTATCCCGCAAACAAAGAAACAAAAATAGGTGTCAGAGCAACATACTTGGCGAAATTGATGAAAAGACTACACTGGGGATGATGACGAGAGATGGTGATGATGATGATGATGATGATGGTGACAATGATGACCATGTTGATGATGAATGCAGATGTAAAAATGAGTATGAAATATTCTTGTTCCGTAGGTAAACCAACAAAAGTGCAGCAAAATTGAATCCAGAAATTAATATCAGCATCAAAAAATCGTGGATAAATTGAACACGAGACATCCTATTGAAAAGAGGAAAACATCTGAATTCCTGTTCAAAACTCCATGTTACAGATTAGTTTCACAAATGTCCACAGATTTTTAAAAAATTCAATATTAATTTGCATTTTTTTTCAAAGTGAAAGTCAAATAAAACTCAATATGTCTGGGAAAAAATTGTTTGTGTTGATTTTAAAAAGTATATCTTAGAGAATCCACATGCAAAATTACGTCCTTTGCTCTTCCCATTTAAAAGCCCCCCCCCCCTTAGCACAACTGAAAGTTGGCGAAAATGTGTCACATCCGTCACTTTCAAGGCAACTTACTGTTAAGCATCACTGATAATAAAGAAAGCTACACGAATCTAACACATGAAAATTTTCAAAGCAATTAATCCTATAATACACCCTCTACGGGACAAAACGTTTTCTTCCCGAAACTCTATTGCCCACATAATGGTCGATTATTGCGCTATGTTTGACTGGAAGGGATTGATTTCCGCCACAACTGTAGTACACGTCTGCTATAATAATAGTATCAATATTCAGCAGTGTACCTCAAAAGTGCGACTTCTATGTGCTTTGAATCTGAAATTGAAAACAAAACGGCCTCTTGATCCGCCTTATTGAATCTGATTGTGACGAAAAACATTGAGCTTCTACTTGGTATGTTTGAGCGAGAGTATAAATTTTGTGGAAATTGGTCGCAAAATGTGACGTGTAGAGTGTGAACAAAAAAACTAAGTTAGTGTCAGAGTAAAATACTTGGTGAAAATTTTTCGCCAAGTAGAAAAAGAACTGCAGAATATGTCAACCTAGACAACAAAAGTTGATCAATAACCGAAAATTTGGATACTAACTGGTTTCTGTTATGCTGCAAAAGGGTCGAAAGGGCCAAGTAAATGTTGTGAATGTTCCCCAAAGTGAAATTCAGTAAAACAAATCAAAGAAAAATAAGTAATGTAACCCGTACAGCATACCGTGGGTTTCAACCACCTTAGGCTACAATAAATGCTCCCCGAGAAATCAATTAGTGCAAAATAATACGGTATGCTGTACGACCTACAATACTTATTTTTCATCGCTTTGTTTTCCTGACCATACCTATGTAGGCTCACCAATTTATGCATGTTAAAGTCCTGGGCCCGGTCTCCAATCTTTTTACTCGAAATGTAACTCGAAATTAGGTTTGGCATTTTCTACTCTACTTTTGGGCGAACTCAAGATAAGTGTCTATTATTCTATGCTCGAGTACACAATAACTGACGTAGATAATTTATTGCCCTAAGTTCACAGTTTGTAAACCCAATATTAAAGCAATAAGTTCGAGTTTGAACTCGAAATTTCGAGTTTTTACTCGAGTGTGTAGCACGGATATAAGGGTCTTCAAGGGCAAACTTGAACTGGAAACTCCTATGCATAAACTATAATGTATTCGAGCACAGTCTGATAACCAATTATCTTAAGTTCGCACAAAAGGAGCAGGAAAATTGCAAAAAATAATTTCGAGTTCGTTTCGAGTAAAAAGATTAGAGACCGGGCCCTGGTCTCAAACTGCCATTGTTGTTACAGTATCTGAAAATACTTAGTAAAATCTTATTTTCGACACCCTTTCTTTATATTTTTTTCGCCTTTCTTGCCAAAAGCGATTTTTTTAACAGTATTTGACCCTTCTCTGTGAGCGTATAATTACCGGCTGTCATCGGTTATTTCCGTACCCACATTTCCGGCTCATCAGTTCAGGAACTTGTCCTGAACGCCGACATTTTTTCCTTGTAACTGATTGTGTTATCGCTTGCTCGAAAAGTCTTCATTATTTTGTTTTATCAGTAATATCTCGTGATTCGTTTGCATAGTTAGTGTATTTATACATGTAGTTTGTAGTTAGTGGTCGTTGAATTTTTTGGAATATTACGCGTACTTATTATGTTAAAATAGCATTGGTGTTTTGTTCCTTACCTAGGGCGGTCGAACCTAGGAACCAAAATGAGTTGAACCAATTTTTTCTCGTTTTGAAAAAATACTTTGCTATCATCGGAAAGGTAGTGTATTCTACTCAGTAAATATCGATAAAGTATCAAAATCTGGGCAAGCAGTGTAAAGTTATTGCAAGTTTTTTGGCGAAATTTAGGTCACTTTGTTTGGATCGCCTCGGCCATTGGAGGACAGCGGGATAAGATACGAGTTTAAAACTTTGTGCAAATTGTTTTCGACAACAATTTACACTTACATGTAGTGAGACATATCTTTAATTACTCTGCACGATTCAACAATGTTCACCAAATTTCAGCCTCGCAGTTGTTACTCTCAATTCCCGTTGGACTTCGTTTCATTTCTGGTGGCACCGACACCATGAAGACTTTTGCTGAACTGGAAGGCATGTTCAATCTGTTACTTTGTAATTCGTGAAAATTTAACGTTGATACATTTTGACAAACGTTGCTACAAAATAGGAACTTTATTGGATTTTCGTGTTTTTGGAGCAAAAATATTACATATATTCGAATTATTTTACTGTGAATGTCCCGTTCAGGCGATCTTACACAAACTTAAAAAAATAGTTGAAATAATTTTGAAATGGTTTTTTGTTTGACTGTCAAATGCAGTTCAAGGCTTGATTAGGACTGTCACAAAGTGATTCATATTTTTCTAAAGCTTGACTAAATTGCTTTCAAGTCATGTTTTGTAACTTATTGCTTTTTAATTCAGGTAATCAAGTCAACAATATGAATAATTTTAATTTGAGATATAAGCTATGTTGGATTGTGAAGCTTCAAGCCTCCAATTTTTGTTCCTTGCAACTTCATATTTTTTAAATCTTGCTTGTCAAATTCTGGTGTAAGGAAACACTATTCGGTCACCATGGTAGTAGTAAGTCCACTTTCATATCATAGAAACTTTTGCTGTTGAATAGTGTTTGAAATGCTCAATGTTGTAAAGTATTGTGCATTTTAAGTTACTTATTATGTTAAAATGTTGAATAGTTTTGGCTTAATGAATAAAAAATCATTATGATAACATTTTGTATTGGACTTGTCATACTTATGTGCTCGAACGAGCCCCCTATTTGGGGAAATGGAAAAAGGTCTGCCTCAGTCAGAGATCCATGAACTCCGAAAAAAGTAGAAAACGAGACAATATTCTACTAGGAGACAGGAAATACCAAAAGTTAGTGTCTGCAACTCATTATCCCTAAACATACCCAGTGAAACTGATAGTAAAAGTTACACATTCCCAAAAATTCCAGCCCCCATTTTTTACGCTTGGTGCGCTCATACAAAGTCTGGGAAAATCTCTGTTGAAAGCCAACACCTTTGCACAGTTCGCCAGAAGTACCCAAGTTCTAAATAAACCTCGTTTGAGCGAGCGCTGTGGCCATGGTGACCAGGTAGGCCTAACGGTAGCCTTGACATAAAGCTGTATAGGTCTACTAACAAGCTGTAAGTCTTCATCACAACGTAGAATTGTCGTGAGGACTTGACAGGGACCTCAGGGGTCTCACACTCCGCTGATTTATCCCCATTATTTTGAAAACGCTTTGCCCAATTACACATTGGGTGTCACAAAACAGATAAGCATACCTGCAGCTGACGTAGCAAGTAGAACTTGACTCTCGTTTGTCACATTGGTGTAGACTCACAGTTGAACTGTGGTTTTCTGTTGACTCCAGACCGTCCGGAGTTGCACCATGTACCAACACCGGTCGGTCTCTTACAACGATTTAGCGTTATGTACATGTACTGGTAGCTTGCACTGAGGCTCGCTTTAAAGGGCTGCCGCGGCAGTGCGACACAGGACTAATCAGCCCGGAATTTTATGCAAGTGTCTGAAACTACCTATAGATAACTTGGGCGATCAGTTGTAGCTAGATAGGTAAACTGGTGCTGTAATGCTTAATTTGTTCTTGTTTCCCCAGTCCTACCGAGCAAACCATCTATATCTGGAGCCCCTATGCAGTCTGCTCTTGGTGGAACAGGACCAGCTGTCCTCATATGTACGGCCAACTTGGGCAAACCACAGGCATCTATGGTGTGGTCACGTCGGATTGGTAGCGGTGCATTCGAAAATATAACGGAGAATGTTAAGATGACTACCGCCAACAACAATGATGGAACCACTAACGGCAACAGCACACTGAGGGTCAACTTGGATGCAGCTGACGATGGTGTACAGTTCCGATGTCAAGTGTCAAACAGGCAGGCTACTCTGTACGCTGAAACTGAGGCTGTTAAGGAGACCGGTAAGTTGCTATTTTAACTGTCATGGTACTTATTCCTGCCTTAGGCAACAATTTGCATTACTTAGGAAGTTGTTGTAATGAACCACGATTCTATTGCAACCTCCAAGATACATAGAGATCTGCTTTTTAATCCCCGTTTGCGATGCATAGTTTTACATTTCCTTCATGACCTTTATTTCATCTGTTGTATATTTGCAGTCTTGGGGTACTAGTATCTTCACATTTGTTACAATAGCATTCTCTCTACGTTTCACCACAACTTGAACCAATTGACTCTTAGAAAATGCCAAAGTTAACAATTTCAACTTCCAAAATTTCCCACCTCAAAACCAGGAATTGCGGATGGAAAAAAATGGCCTAGACTCGTCGCTAGGAGCTCTGTGCAATTATGTGTTCGGTTCCTGTTTGCAATTTTGCTTGTATTTGCTTGTTTCTATCAATATCAAAGAAATTGAAGATAATTTCCCGGGTGAGAATTTCACACATTTGACACGTTTGAGCATGTCAAACGTGTAAAAAACGTGTAATACGTGTCAAAATTGCCACGTTAACGTATAAAGCGTGTAAGAACATGACACGCTAGCGTGTCAAACGTGTAAAATTTGCTACATTAGCATGTCAAACGTGTAAAATGTGCCACGTTAGCGTGTCAATCGTGTAAAATGTGCCACGTTAACGAGTCAAACATGTAAAATTTGACACGCTAGCGTGTCAAATTTGCCACGTTAACGTGTCAAACGTTTAAAATTTTACATGCTAGCGTGTCAAACGTGTAAGATTTTGACACGCTAGCGTGTCGAACGTGTAAAATATGATAGAACTCTTCAATAAAGATACAGTTTACATAGGCTTGGCAGTTCTGAAAAGGCCACTGGGAGGTAATCACCCAATTTGAATGACTAAACAATTGTTCCCTTAATAACATCAAAGAATTTGCAGCAAAAGTTTTCACTGCCTATTCAAATATCCAAATACTGAGTTAGAGTTGGTTTAGCTGTCAGAGAGTGCAGTTGTGTCAGGAGAGCACTTATGAAGTATGGTTTTCGAGTGTGGTGCAGCTTTAACCGAAGTTTGGTATGTATGTACTCTGGTTGACAGTGGCTTGATAAACTTTTCTTGCAAATTGTCCTTCTTTTAACAGGTAAGTTTGATTATAACAGAAAACAAGAGTCAGTAGAAACTGTTGACTGTGCAGGTAATATATGAAGTTGGAACGCCTCTCATCTTCAGTAGTATATTAATTCATAATTGTTGTTATTGGATCAACTCACTTGCCACCTTGAATGAGGATAAGATATTGTATGTAGAGGTTTGGGCTGCGAAATCAACATGAACTCAATGTTATGACAAATGTTGAATCACTCTTGGTAATTCAAAGATGTTACAAAGTGTGTCTGTTCTTTACTTCGTAATCTGTCTTCAAGCAACTGGCCTGACTCAAAAGCTAACTTGTATGCATACATGTATACATAGCAGCTTAAGCACTTCAAACTTGTATGTTGAACCATTTTCTTATTTCTGTGTTAATGTCATTCTAGATGTAATGAAATTTAGTGACAAAAGTATGTGGTAAGAGTTGGATAGTTACATAATCCTTTTAATGATTCTATATCATTATCAGATTTTGGATTATTTACATCAACAGTAACAATATACTGTGACTTAAAGAAGAAATCCCTTTATACATTTGCTTTCAGTATGGATTCCCATGGTGGATGATGAGCTGCTATAAACAAGAACATTATGGCTTGTACACGGCCTCAAGCTAAATGTGGGGTCGCTACCATGGCAATGACACAGATTACAGGCTAGCGTGTAAAAAGCACCACGTTTGACACGCTAGGGTGTCAAAAGTGCCACGTTTTTGCCACGTTTTGGCACGCCACGTTCGACACGCTATCGCCACGTTTTACACGCTTATCGCCACGTTCGACACGCTAGCGTGTCCAAAGTGCCACATTTTTGCCACCGTTTGGCACGCCAAGCTCGACACGCTATCGCCACGTTTTACACGCTTATTGCCACGTTTGACACGCTAAGCGTGTCAAACGTGTTGTATTGGAACGAAAATTACACGTTTTTGGCATGTTCTTGACACGCTAGAGTGTCAAAAGTGCCACGTTTTTGCCATGTTTTGGCACGCTACGTTCGACACGCTATCACCACGTTTTACACACTTTTTGCCACGTTTGACACGCTAAGCGTGTCAAACGTGTTGTATTGGAACGAAAATTACACGTTTTTGGCATGTTCTTGACACGTTTGACACGCTATATTTTACACGTTTGACACGCCTTTAGGGCTTTTCAATACTTCACGTTTTTAGAGCGTGTCAAACGTGTCAAATTCTTACCCGAGTTGTTTGTAAATTAATTTCTGTTATGTTCAAGGCCAATTTCTTTACAGAGTTTGACCACATTGCCATTGTCTCGACCAAACTTAAACATATGATTGGGTTTTTTTTATCCATTTGTTGCTGTGTGTTGCTGAATTTGCTTCTCGACTTCTGGTGGTAATGGCCTTCTGCGTGAATGTCCACCGACCATGTTTATGAAATTACTATCGTATAACAAATAGATACACAGAAGAGCCTTATTTCTGTTTGTTAAGGTAAAGCGTAGTGTTGGATCTGATTGACTGCGTGATTGAGCCACATGGCGTAGAAAATAGGTCATCTGAATGTCCCAAAAAATCGAGGCTTTGAACGCCAGGTTACAGCTAACTCCATATAGTCTAGTGAACAACTGACCAGAATATACAAAACAATGCAAAAGTAATAAGACAACATGTCATTTTCTCGTCATCAGAGTAAAAATTACTATTGGTAAAATTCTAATAACAGAATGACTAAAATGGCTTACGGCAATTTCATTTGGGGACGTTCATGTTAGGAAAATAGCTATAAATAGCTATCAATTGATAGGTGTCATTGATAGGTTTTATAGCATCTGATTTACCCCTTACTTTTGGTCTGACTGAGAAAATTGCCTTATGTGTGACAGACAAGCGAAGAGAATTGGATTTTTTTTAATTGTTGACGTTGACTTTCTTTGAGTGGCTTAAAGTTACATTTTTTGTTTTACATAATGACTCAGTGGAATGTTTGCAAAGTACAACACAATAATTTTTTGAGGATATCTTCTAAGAACTTTTTGTGAGGCAGCTTGATGCGTGTTTAAGTTGAGTTAATGATGGAGTTAATGACGGACGTACACTCTGAATTTCTAGTAATAAATTGCTTGTTGTAACTAAGATATCAATTCAGAATAATTCATAGATTTGCAGTATTTAAGCTACATGAATTGGTCTTTGCTACTAATTCAATGTAATTAAAATGTACTTACTGACTATTTGCACGGAATCATCACAGGTGGGCCTATGCTACGAATATACTCTAGGATTTTAACTTTCCAATACACTTGATTAAAGATTATGAAACAACCCCCAATAATCTTCACTTCCATTTGAAGAAGGTAAGCAATGTAGATGGGAATAAAAGTGATATTCATTTTGTATTTGACAGCTGTTAGTTATCAGGAAAATGGCTGTTATGCGTGAAGTAGAATACTAACTCAAAACTTAAATAAGCAAATGTGGCTGTCAAAATATCAAAAGTGAAATAAATTTTAAAACATTACCAATCATCATTGTAATGAGAATGCATTTCAATCATTTTTTTTAAATTAGAGCTCACCCTCAACTTGTACAAACGTATTTTCTGGGCCATGTTGTTGATGTTTCTTACCCATGCCCATGTAAATACGTAGTAATGGTGATGTGTTATCATAGTACACGCAGGTACATTTATGAATTTTTTGATCCACAGTGGCATTTTTGAGTTTCAGAGAATATTCCAGCAGATGTTTATTCTTCTTCCAGTTGTATCCCTCTGTTCTTCCCAATGTCTCCAACAGTTTCCTCTATCCTTTCTAAACACCGGTTTACTTTCCTCGAGGCTCAGCAGAAAAAAGAAAAGCCCAATTCTTAAAAAGATCCTGGGGATCAAAAATATGAAAGATGAAACAATGATTGCTATGAAATCATTTCATACAAGCCACCCAATGACCCAATGCACTGAAAAACACAAAGCGAGTGACTACAACAATGAGGATGTGAAAAAGTGCTCGGTAAAGTAGGTGGTAGGTTCCTACCGCTTAAAAATGCCTAGTATCGGCTTTTTCAACACAAAACACAGCCTGGCAGGTCAGAGCAGAAATAACATGTTGACTCCAGCGCAAAAGCCACTTGACGTGCCTTCCTTTAGGTCTTGTTATTATGCTCTAGATTACCTTTGGAACTTTTTGTATGGATATTTTTGCATCTTGATTTTACCGAAGGCCAAGCATTTTTTACAAACACAAGGTACCAACAGGAAAAAATAAGTTCATTAAATCAACATTTTGTTTTACCGTATTCGCCGTAATAAGCGTCCATGCCACTGTAACCACACCCAAGCGTTTACAGTCTTTGCTAAAATAAGCGCCCAGTCCATGGTTGCCGTACGCACATGCGAAAAGTGCCTTCACCTAAAGTTCTAAAATTCTACACTAAAGTCTTCAACTTAGTATCAATAAGATACGACAGTTTTGAAAAATCGCTAATGAACTGGTACTGTCCTGTGATCTCTTCTATTGATAACACCAGGCATCAGTTGTACGGCATTGCTTTAGGACTGTTCCAACTATTTTGACAATTTGAAAACATTTTTATGCGCCCACATATTTACATATGTTCGCATTTGCCGTCTTCTCTGTCTGGGCGTCCGGCGTCCGCAGCCGTATCTCCTAAATCCTCACAGTATCGTGATGAAATTTGGCAGATGTATTCCTATAAAGCTGACAACAGACGACAAATTTCGGATCTCTCCCACTACCGGTGTGTCTCCTAGTGGCAAATTTAAATCTACGCTTACCTCCTAATCTTCGGAGGTCCTCAACGGATTTTCATGAAATTTGGCAGTTAGGTAATGTATTAATGAGACGATGCCATCAGTCTGTTCTGGGACAGATTTGAGGTATTCTGCGCCACCTAGTGGCAATTTTTAATGTTTTTGAGTCTATTTTGACATCCACCCTTCTTTCAACCAAACTGCTCTAGGGATGATTTTGAAAATTGACGTACCGTATTCACCGTAATAACTGCGCAGGGCACTTAGAAAGTTCGGTTCAGGGGGGGGGGGCGCTTATTAAAACCCAATGCGGTTGAAACCTGGTCTCCGAAACAGGTAAAATCCGAAGCTGAGATTCATCAAATTTACGCTCTGTGACGTATATGTACGTAATCTATGAAAGACTTTCAACAAAACTGTGGTGCATTGCTATCAAACTTTGCTGCTAAATTACGATCATTTTACAGAAAATTGTGCTGAAATCCCAGGGCGAAAACTCGCCGACTTACTGCCTCGAAATCGCCGTCTTCGATATGGCGACTTCAATGCTTGAATAAAAATGGTTTCGACTCAAGCAAATTACCTGAAATCCTCATTAAGTTTTATAAGTAGCATCTCTTTTTGAGTTCCCGTGGAGTCTGGATTAACGGCAGGTTTAAGTACAAATCTGTGCAACATCGTGCCATCTACATGTACATGTATGATCGGCAACACGGCGAGAAAAATGTCTGGACGAACACACATGTTGTTCTCATGTGACGTTTGTTTTGAAGTTCGTCTGCAAGTAAGCGAGTGTGTGCGTGTCACCAGAGTTCATTTGCCAAAGCAGACCGTCTTTTGGCCAGAGCCACGCAATCTACCTAGCTAGATGTGTCTAAAGAAATTTTCACAAGCAGTAGACCTAAACCAGAACGTGTTTCATTCAGCACTTGCCGGTCTCGTGCTAAAAACTTTCGACATTTGTCTCGGTAAGCCCCATATTAGCCGCCGTGTAGCTGGATGCGTACGTGACTATCTGACAGTTATTTTTCGGTGTAAGGGTGTGTAAGCATTAACTGTCAGTTGTCATTTTATCAGATATTCGGCTTAAAAACACCAATTATGGTTAATCAAATCCATCTCAAAAATAACGCAAACATGTTTTATAGTTTTAGAAATTGTCGGAAATTAGTGCCAATATTCATTTCTTATCGATGCTATGCTACCCGTTTCATGATTGGATAGTTCCCGACTAATGTCTTTGATGACAGGCTCATGTATGTAGCGTGCGCTTCCTGGCCACGTGCGTTTAACACCGAGTTGTTTTTATTCATGAGACAGTCGATGAGTCTACTGAAAGGTCAGACTACAGTGGGACACGGTTGTCGCGAGAGCGTAGCAACAACGTTTCTTTTTGAAGCGCTGCGTTACTTTGAAGTGTAATTTTTTTGATAAATTGAAGACGTTACTGTTTTAGGACTGTAGGTACGTCATAAGTTTGCATGTACACGTTCATGGACTGGGCGCTTATTTCAGCAAAGTCTGAAAACGCGTGGGGGGCACTTATAGGGGCATGGGTGGTTATTACGGCGAATACGGCATATGTTTTTACAGTGAAGAGGGCAGCTGAGGATGATTTTCCGACGACTTTGACTACGGTGGCACCTCTTGTTTTTGCGCCCATGACTGCATCTCCTAAACCAATCGCAGGATCTTGATTAGATTTAGCAGATGTGCTTCTTTGAAGATGGCGAAAGACGACGACGAATTTCGGAAACTCTAGTGGCAATTTTAGTTTTTTTTACACTTACTTCAGAAAAGTCTGTATTTTCGGAGGTTCTCAAACGATTTTCCTTAGATGTGATTGGAATCTATTTGTAAGATGATGACATCCGTCCATTTTCGGAGAGATTTGAGGTACTTTGCGCCACCTAGTGGCCTATTTTAATGTTTTTGAGTCTGTTTTTGGCGTCCGCTCTTCTATCAACCAAAGCGCTCCAGTGATGATCTTGAAAATTGGCATATATGTTTTTGCATTTGACGATAATTTTCCGACAACTTCGAGTACTGTGGCGCCTCCTGGTGGCAGTTTTATTTGTTTTTGCGCCCATTGCGACATCTCCTAAACCCTCACAGGATCTTGATGAGATTTACCAGATGCGTTTCTATGAAGATGGCGATAGACGATGAATTTCGGACCTCTCTGACTTTGGTGTGCCCCTTAGTGGCAATTTTATTTTTTTATGTTTACCTTCAAAGTTCGTCAATGGATTTTCATAAAATCTAGCACATAGGCATACAGTGAATATTAGTGAGGTGACGATGTCGTCCAATTTTCTGACAACTTTATTTACTGTGGTGCCTCTTAATGACAGTTATGTTTTTGCACCTATATCCTCTTTAGTGGCAAGTTCCTTTTTCGTTTTCCTCGGTTTCTCAGAAGTTTCTTGGCAGATTTCATGAAATTTGGATAGCTTTGATGGTTTTTGAATGGATTCGACATATTTTTCGGCATCTAGTGATTATTTTTATGTTCCATATAAACACCCCTAGAGAAACACCGTTTGCTGTGCATTCATGGGCGCATTTCAACGCTCCTTGTTGCTCTTGTTCCAAATCTTGAGGACATGGTGCTACGAAAGCGGAAAACAGAATAGACTGTGCATTCACGTCCTACGTACAGAAGGGTCCTTAGCTCGAAAGGACGTTGTGTTTCTGTGTGTGGTTTTTAACTCTAATGCATTTTATAGATGTGTCTATGGCTATTGAAACGAGGTCAACATTTCATTTACATTATAATAATATGGTTGAAGGTTAATTTTTATTTTCAAATTGTGAAAGCATTTTTATGCGCCCACATATTTTGAGGGTCCTCTTGGAAAGCAGTGCTATCACTGAAGAGGCCACCCTCATTTTAAATATCACAACAATAATAAATAAATAATAATGAAT
The DNA here is from genome assembly GCA_002633005.1 of Phoronis australis. NCBI lineage: Eukaryota > Metazoa > Phoronida > Phoronidae > Phoronis > Phoronis australis. Next base: position 594,319 of record NMRA01000230.1, on the reverse strand, counting down.
AAATAAATTTATATGTGGTGGCATAATCCGTCATTCGGCGTCTGTCGTCCAGCTTCCGCAGCTGTATCTCCTAAACCCCTCACAGGATATTGATGAGATTTAGCAGATGTGTTTCTATGAAGCTGACGACACACGACGACGAATTTCGGACCTCTCTGACTACCGGTGTGGCCCATAGTGGCAATTTTAGTTTTTTACGCTTATCTCTGTATCTTCGGATATCCTCAACAGATTCTTCATAAAATTTATGAGTTAGGCATCTATTAGTAAGAATATGCCATCCTCCCATTTTCAAAGGGATTTGAGATACTTTGCGAGTCTGTTTTTTGGCGTCTGCCGTTCTCTCAATCAAACCGCTGTAGGGATGATTTTGAAAATTGACTGATATGTTCTTACTGTGTACAGCGGAGCTGTCGATGATTTTCCGATGTCTTGGAATACCTTGGCGCCTCCTAGTGGCAGTTTTGTTTGTTTTTTCGCCCATGGCTGTATCTCCTAAACCACTCACAGGATCTTGATGAGATTTGGCAGGATGTGTCCTGATGAAGGTGATGACGGATGATGAATTTCGGACCTCTCCGACTACTGGTATGCCCCCTATTGGCAATTTTAATATTTTACGGTTACCTCTGTAGATTTGAAGGTCCTAAATGGGTTTTCATAAAATTTGGTAGTTAGACATCTATTAGTGTGATGATGCCATACTCGCGTTTTCGGACAAATTCAGTTGTGCTTTGCACCACCTAGTGGCCATTTTTACTGTTTTCGCGTTTTGGCGTCCACCGTTCTCTCAACCAAACCGCTCTAGGGATGATTTTGAAAATTGGCATATATTTTCTTACTATTAGGCAGTTGCAGATGATTTTCCGATGGCTTGGAATACTATGGCGTCTCCTAGTGGCAGTTTTTTTTGTTTTTTCACCCATGGCTGTATCTGTTACATGCTCTGCAGGATCTTTATTGAATTTTGCTGATGTATTTTTAAAAAGTTGAAAACAGAGAATGACGACTTTCGGGCAGAACATGCTACAGGTGTGCCCCCTTAAACCTCTGAATCCGAAAGGGTCGTCAATGGATTTTCATGAGATTTGGCAGTTGGGGCATCTATTAGTGAGTTGACGCTATCATCCGGTCTTCAGTAGAATTTGAGGCATTTTGTGCCACCTTGTGGCCATTTTTGCTGTTTTCGAGCCGTTATTTGGCATCTGTCCCTCTGTCAACCACACCACTCTAAGGATGGATGTGGATATTGGCATTTGCGTTCCATTGGGAAGAAGAAGTCAGACGATGATTTTCTGAAGACTTTATATACTTTGGCGTCTTTTAGTGGCAGTTGTGTTTTTGCGCTTAAATAGCCTCTTAGTGGCAATTTCATTTTTTCATTTTCGACTGTTTTCTCAGAAGTTCCTTGATGGATTTTTATGAAATTTTGTAAATTGCTTTGATGACACATACAAGTTCTCGGATTGATTCGACATATTTTGCACCATCTAGTTGTCATTTTTATATTCCAAATACACACCCCTAGAAGCACATCATTAGCAGTGCATTCGTGGGGACATTTCATCGCTTAGTGTTTCTCTTGTTTCTTATTTGCCTCTTTTTTATTTTAATTAATTTATTCCTGAGCCACATGGCTACAAGGTTACAATCCACTTTTCTTGTAGTTAATCCAAATTTGTCTCGCAGGGGGGTCCTGTGTAGGACTTCTTTCTGATCATGTTTCATAGGTTTTGTTAGATCGTCATTTATTCGCAACTGCTCCTGCTCTGAGCCATGCAATTGGTTACAAAGTGTTCTTTTAGAAACTATTCCACATGGTGGCACTATGACTATGTCAGACAAGTCAGGACTCCTAGTCCCAACCGCTATAACAAATGATGAAAAATTTGTTTTGGTATTAAGACAAAAGAATTTTGAACGCCTTTGGCATTGAATTTTAATTTCATGTCTTTCAATTCAGTATTAAAAAAGCTGAAAGAAAACCATTCTTGTTTCTTTTGTGACATATAGTAAAATTTCCCTACTTGCATTTCCAGTTGTCTTGAGTCTCAACTTTGACTTATAAATAGGTTTATGTAAAAATTTTCATTGTACAATTAAATTATGATTTTCAGATACCATTAAGCCAACTGAAAATAAAGGAGGTATCAAACATTATTTCTCTAACTCACTGAGAACAGAATCTTAATAGTAGGTTGTCCTTACGGCGCATTCACGAGAATAATATTAGTGTCTGGCCAAATGAGAAGTAAGAAATGCTGGGAAAACAGAAATAAAGCTATTGTGCAGCTTGAAAATGATGTTTGAAAAATATTCAGTAATCGTCATCAGGTAAAATAGTAGACAGTCAAAACGACATAATAAGGTTGTGAAATATGTAAAAAGGGCTTAGATATCTCTATTGCAATAGGTCGTGGGTCAAGGGGATCCTGGATCCTCTATCCTGGATCGAGGGTGTTGTGGGTCAAGGGGATTGTGGGTCGAGGCGATTTCAGTATGAGCCCCTCCTAGGCATTTTTTCCTTCCATATGTGTACATGTATCTCCTAAACCCATTGCAAAATCTTTGTTAAATTTTGCAAGTGTATTTATATGACATTGGCATTGAAAGGCACCTTCAGGACAGACCCAACGAAAGCTGTGCCCCCTAGTCGCAGTTTCATTTTTTCAGTTTTCCTAATTTTCTCTGACGTTCCTTGGCGAATTTTTATGAAATTTGGTAAATAGCTTTCCATTAAAGAAACAATGATGTGTTGCTATTTTTAGATGAATTCAGCATATTTTGCACCATCTAGTGGCCGTTTTGGAATGTAAATAAACACTCCCAGAAGCATACCGCTTGCGGTGCATTCATGGGCGCATTTCTCATGCACCAACTTCTGCTTACAGATATGAATACTTAACATCATAAAACTTAATTATAATTTGCAGAAACTATTAAGCCAACTGGAAGTGGAGAAGGTGGAGGTATGTCAATATTTTTCTCAAATTTAGAAACTTAATATTAGGCAGACAATAGCTTTCCATTAAAGAAACAATGACGTGTTGCTATTTTTAGATGGATTCAGCATATTTTGCACCATCTAGTGGCCGTTTTGGAATGTAAATAAACACTCCCAGAAGCATACCGCTTGCGGTGCATTCATAGGCGCATTTCTCATGCACCAACTTCTGCTTACAGATATGAATACTTAACATCATAAAACTTAATTATAATTTGCAGAAACTATTAAGCCAACTGGAAGTGGAGAAGGTGGAGGTATGTCAATATTTTTCTCAAATTTAGAAACTTAATATTAGGCAGACAATAGCTTTCCATTAAAGAAACAATGACGTGTTGCTATTTTTAGATGGATTCAGCATATTTTGCACCATCTAGTGGCCGTTTTGGAATGTAAATAAACACTCCCAGAAGCATACCGCTTGCGGTGCATTCATAGGCGCATTTCTCATGCACCAACTTCTGCTTACAGATATGAATACTTAAGATCATAAAACTGAATTATAATTTGCAGAAACTATTAAGCCAACTGGAAGTGGAGAAGGTGGAGGTATGTCAATATTTTTCTCAAATTTAAAAACTTAA
>NMRA01000230.1:494106-581494 GCA_002633005.1 Phoronis australis | reverse complement strand
ATGTTTTTGTTGATATAATGTTAGTTTATTGTTTGTTTGATGGTGTTTTTTGTTTTCGAGATTTACTCTGTTTATTTCGTTTGGTATTCATTTACACATTCCATTTGATTTACAGTATTACAGTACCACAACAATGAAATACTCCTTTATTAAAACCCCATCGTTTTCTGGTGTTAAGAATAATACATTGTGTTTTGAGAACCTAACATTTGTTTTTCACATCTGTGTGGTATTTTGTTAGTATGATGTTCAAATGTTACTTGTTTGATGAACATGTTTAATTGTTATTACAATTTACTCTAAGTGTTCTGCTTGTTGTTCTTCTAGGTTTTCGGGTAATTCTTGTTTTTTCATTAAGTTGGCTTGGCTTGAAATTCTATTGTCAGAACTTTTACTAGATTATTTCTTGTAATTTGCTGTTTATGCTGATATTCCTTCAAGTGTTGCACCCACTGTTATGTCAATGTGTTGTTATAAAAGTATATGTATTAGTGTGGGCTATAGAATAACGCGTCAGCTTCGTTTAAAACGTTTTATTCTTGAAGAGACAGTTATCTGCAAACGATAAATACAGTTTGTCAAACAACGGAAACAAACAATGTTCTCAAAACCTTACCCAATAGTCAATACGGCTAGCACACGGGACTCGAACCCGCATAGAACAAAACCACCACAAAGCAGCCGTTACAGTTCAACAATTAAACACTAGTCCTACAATGTCCAACAGACCTACATGAATAGACTAAACAGAATTACATGTACATGTACTTACTGGAGTTTTCCGCGTGGCCCAGCTAATAATCTCTCTACAGTGCATCACAACATATTGAAACCAATATTCGAAATGAGCGCTGTAAATGACTGCTGAGGCTAAAAACCATCAAAACTGCACTGTGATTGGTTATATTACAATGGTAGCATCTATTTAGCCAATAAACAATTACCTAGGAGCGGGGGTAGACAGCAATTACAATGCACTCTGGAAACGCCCTAAGGTGTACATACAACGCCTCTAGTGGACATAAAGATCCTAAACAAAAGACTAATGCTCCTGCATTAACATTCCCCCCGGAAGCATGGCTTAACAATTACAAATACTAAATAATCAAATACAATCGATCACATAAATGTCCGACTTAACAAAATCATTGGTCCTCCATGGGCAGCAGTACCACAGTCTTGTGAACTGGTCGCTTCAATGTCACGTTCAGCGTCTTGACCTCGAGGCGGCGTACACGACCACGATCATCTGGATGTACACAAGACACTCGGCCCATCAACCACTTGTTACGAGGCAGGTTGTCGTCCTTGATGAGAACTACATCACCAATACTTGCATTACGCTTCGGCGAAGTCCACTTGGAGCGAGCTTGCAAGGATAGCAGGAATTCGTTTCTCCATCGTCTCCGGAAGAGGTCCGCTAAAAACTGAACACGACGCCATCTCTTTCGCATATAAACATCCTGACGCTGAAAGTGGCCCGGAGGAGGCAGGATAACTGATAACCTCATGGTTAAGATATTGGTTGGCGACAATGGGTTCAAATCATCTGCGTCGGTCGTCATTGGAGTAAGAGGGCGTGAATTGACGATGGCTTCCGCTTCGCAGAACAAAGTACGCAGCGATTCGTCATCCAGACAGCTACCTGCATCCTGTCGTATAACCTCTTCTTCCTTGTCCACTAAAAGGAGGCAGTTGTCCACCGTTCTGATCTGCCTTTCCCAGGCGCCTCCAGGCTGGCTGTGGGAGGGTTGAACTTCCAGTCATTGTCCATCTGGAGTAAAGTTCGTTGAACTTCCACATAATCGATTTCTGCAAGGGCCTCTTTCAATTCCCTGAAAGCATCTACAAAATTTGTCGCGTTATCGGGCTTGCTTGATAAACACCGTCATGAGGAAGATACCAGCAGCGGCCTTCGGGTGTTTGGAGCTTTTCTGTGGGAACCTGTTTGGTGTAACCCTTCTCAACAATGCCTTCTACGAATGCAACGTAGTCATCCCTATATCTTGAATCTCGCTGCATCTTGGTAGCTGACTGATCTCCAATCGAAAACCCAAACACAGACTCCTTCCAAGAATTACTCAGAGGATTTAATCATACAATAAAACAATACTGAATTTCACCAAAGTCAAAATGACACATTTTTAGGGTTTTAAAATCAGCATGTTGACCTCGGTGATAATCGGTAACTGTATAATATAGGTCATTAATGATTTCATTTCATGTGTTTCCCTATCTCGTAAACTTTTTGTTTTGCAGAATTATTTTTGAGCAAACACACGAAATGTCGTCGATTTCCGCGACGCGTTGCTTGGCAGTTCAAGGGAAGCCAACTCGTGTATGACGATACGGTATCGCCACCTGCCCACGTGTTGACTACTTTGTATTGTACGACGGTGTCAAAAAGCTTGTTGTACGCATTGATTGTACATCAGCCACCGTGTTTTGAATACCCAATATTTGTTATCAAGCTTGTTAGACAAAGATATTCACTTCCTGTGCGTTGTTTTGCACGTGATCTTTACTGAAATTTAGCCATTAGGCCTATATTGATTTCAAGAATACTCGGTACCTAATACGTTTTTGATGCATATGGCGTAAATAGGAATTACTACAAAAATGTAACACGCGTGGAAACAAATGTTTCCGCATTGGCATGACTTTAAATGCTAGGCCGATGATGCGATGTTTCGGCTGAGACATAACTTTCTATAACGAAATAAACTTGTAATGTGTTTTCCACTCAAGTTACTGGAGACTATTTTAGATGTACGTGCACGTGCGCGCGAGCTCCTCTTGATAGTCTTTGTCTTGTCAAGATTTTACCCTAAAAATATGATCGCATCAAATATCAATCAGACGGGGGCAGTAGAGTTTTGTAGTCATGTGTATAACATGTATGTCCTATCAGTACGTACCACACGAGCTTCCGATAAATAATCATTGCCTTAATAATCGAAATCAATTTCAACAAGTAAAGCATTTGTACTAAAATATAAGACTTGAAGTCAATGTCGTGGTACTAAAAACATTTGACTAGAAGTTGTGTTAATTTTTTCACTATCCCGTAATTGTCTTCCTGAAAGAAACGTTTTAAGAAAGCCTATTACGTCAAAAAGTCACTATTTGTGCAGTTGTTTCTACAAAAGTTTTGAAAGAAATACAAGTAAAAGCCTAATGTTTTATGCATTAAAAACCAAACGCTTCGATAATACGCCCTGATGAATCAAAGATCCACGTGTAAGCGATACATGTACATGTACGTGTAACGGCTACAGTACTCTATATATCTTTTTCTTTCTTGAATATCTTGGATATATTCATTTTCACACAGAACTTTGTTAGCAAACGAGAGTGAGGGTAGAAAACAAAATGTTTATGCACAAGGAATGAGAGATAACGGGAGGACTAATGATTTCAGGGTGGGCTGTGAAATGCTTGGGTCTTTTGTATGTATAGTGCCAAGAAACGTCAGTTCACCGAAATGTACGGAGGAGTGATGCAGTGGGATTCCTAACAGAAGATAGCTGAGCCCTATCTCCTCGTCACGACGCAGTAAATATTTCGTTTAGGGCTTCAAATCTTTCATATATGCAATTCATCGCGCATGTTTAGAACGCCCTTTCCAGTGTCGGATGATCAAATGCATTTAGTTAGGAGAAATCTTCATCAAATCTCCGTTTCTTCGACGTTTCGAAGCAAGATTCTTCACCGCGTAGTCCTTGAAGTGATCGCTTGCTCCACAATGTACTGCCATACCCGTGTCCGACTCACGAACGTGTGCCATTTCTGGGCGATCTTGGGTCTTTTGGCAACAAGAAAACTGACATGTTGTCTACTTCGATTAGTGTTACTGCTGTCACTCCGCCAGTACTTTACAAAACAACAAATAGATGGCGCTACATGCTGCAATTCCAGTCTCCGACACACAGCTCAATCGTGATGTGCACAAAAAGGATCGTTTGTGCAATAACCTCATGTCGCACTGCAAAACGGAATGGACCACTGAGATGTCCAAAGTTTCAGTCCTTGTTGAATCATATTGGAACATCTGCGGAGAACTGCATGGCTGTCTTCAGAGGCCTCTTGCTTAAAGTGGAATTCAGTGCACGCTTAAGCTATCTCTGTGACCGTTGCTTGGCCAAATGTGTTCAATAGAAACACAACGTACAGCAAGGATGTGTATACAAGCCTGAGGTACAGCATTAGTGCAAAGGTCACCTATTTGCGGAGTTCTTTGTTTTCACATTTACAAGTGGTCAATGAATACAGCTGCAGTTTGTTTAGCGTAGAGGATGTTCAAGCAGCATTGTCGTTTAGTTCACTACAAATAGTTGTAGGAGCATGCAAATACATTTTTATGCGCCCACATATGTGGACGCATCATGCCGTCATCTCCGTCCGTCCGGCGTCCGTCCGTCCGGCGTCCGCTGCTCTATCTCCAAAACGCCTTGACGTATGTTCATGAAATTTTGCACGTGTTCCTTCCGTGGATGGGACGGCATGAGCGAACTTTCGAATGGACCGACTACCGGTGTGCCCTCTAGTGTCAATTTTGTTTTTTTACGTTTACATCTGTATCTTCATTAGTCCTGAACGGATTTTCATAAAATTTGGTATATCGGGCACCTATTAGTGATTTGACGCTATCCTGCCGTTTTCAGATGAGTTTGACGTGGTTTGCGCCACCTAGTGGCCATTTTTACTGTTTGTGAGTGTTTTTTGCGTCCAACCTTCTATCAACCAAACCGCTTAAAGGATGATTGTGAAAATTGGCATGTACATTGTATGTTCTTACTATAAAGTGGACGGCTGACGATGATTCTCCGACGACTTCGACAACTGTGGCGCCTCATAGTGACAGTTTTGTTTTTTTAGCGCCTATGGCTGTATTCCCTAAACTGTTCGCAAGATCTTTACCAAATTTAGTAAGTGTATTTATATGATGTTAACAACGGATGACGACGACATTCAGACAGATCTGACCACTAGTGTGCCACCTATTGGCAATTTTATTTTTACGTTTACCTCTGTATGTTCAAAGGTCCTCAACGAATTTTATAAACTTTGACATATACATGTAGTTATCTGTTAATGAGGTGACGCTATCTCTTCGTTTTCAGATCGGGTTAGACCTAGTTTGAGCCACCTCGTGTGGCCATTTTTACTGCTTTTGAGTCTGTTTTTTGGCGTCCACTCGTCTATCAACCAAACGGCTTTCAGGATAATTGTGAAAATTTGCATGTAAGTTTTTACTATGATATGAAGTGGATGGCTGACGACGATTTTCCGACAAATTCGACTACTGTGGCCCCTCCTAGTGGCAGTTTTTTGCGCTCATGACTGTATCTATTACATCGTTTACAGGATCTTCAGCAGGTCCTCAACAGATTTTCATAAAATTTTGAATATAAGCATCTGTTGGTGAGATGACGCTATCATCCTGTTTTTGGATGGAATCGAGGTATTTTGCACCACCCGGTGGCCATTTTTGCTGTTTTCAAATCTTGTGTTTGGCGTCCACCCCTCGATCAACCAAATCATTCTAGGGATGGTTTTGAAAAAAAATTGGCGTACATGCTTTCAGTGTGAAGATGACGTTTGATGATGGTGACTGACTACTGTTGCGCCTCTTAGTGGTAGGTTTGTTTTTTTTGCACCCGTGGCTGTATTTCCAAAACNAATCAGTTTTGGTTGGTACCTCGAATATCTAGTCTAGCTCATTTTTGGGCTGTTTGCAAGGCCCCCAGGGGTCACACCCAGAGTGCAGACAACGGCAGACGTCCATTTCTGTACATACTGAGGTGGACTTTAAATGCTCCCGTGGTCAGATGTTGGTACCTCGTTCATCTATGCTAAGTGCTCTGGGCTGCCGGTCTACTACATGTACATGCCACCATACCGTCACTTAAGATGCGCAAGCGCTTCGTTCAAATGCCAAAAGGTGGTTGTCTGTGCCTACGTGCGCCTACGCCCCCACTACAGCACTGTAGGCCTATGTGTTGCAATCCCAGGTGCGTTGCGATTTTATGTCGGATATGCATTTCGTCTTAGAGGAACTCTTAAAAGTTCAGTAACCGGCCGTCGCAGCGACTAAATTCCCAACACCGTCAGTTCCATGGGTGTGGTTTTATACAGTAGAGCGAAATTTAGTTTTACTCTGCTTTCAGTATACTTGGTTATACTAAAAACTGGTAAGTGCACATCGCTTTCAGCCAGTGTGAGTAAATGGCTTACTTGTCCATTCTACGGCCTACTCATGCATGTTCAGCGCACCATATAAGCCTAGGGGGCTTGGGGGCACACACAGAGTTCAACTGAAGACTGGTGAACCCTTAATTTTATGTTACCTCAAATAAATTATCTTGACACGCATAAAAGAGACATTTTCGCTCAAATCCGTTTTTCACCGTAAGGATTTAACCACGAAGATATATGCCCAGTACATTGCTTGACTGGCTTCCGGGGCAATGAGCATTGTAGACTGGCCGTATACACTGAGGTCTACGGGTCTTCTTACATTTAGAGGATTTATGCGTTTTGTGCGCCTTTTCTGTTTCATTCCAATTGTAGTCTAAAACTTAAACTTAGTCTAAAAATACGGAAATTTCTGCTTACGCCAACTGTCAATACCTTGAGCTGCTTGAAATCCGTACAGCGTAGAGACAATTCGTTAAACTTGCATGTAGACGATCATAAAAATCTTACCCACGACAGACATACAAATGCTTTTCTCATAACGATCTTCAAATTAAGTATTAAATACTATTCGGTACCGTTTCGGAAGTTAAAAATCATTAAAAATATTGAAACTGTCACTGGCTGGTTGACCCAGAGACTGAAACATAGCCAAATGGATCAATAAAACATGTTTTATGGTTTTGTGCATACACGCCCTTCTACCAGGCCCATAACTTATTACACAACAGTATTCAATTAGTCTATGCACTTTTAAACACGAAACTTTTTTATGCGCTGCTGTTAGCGATTTTGCAGACAGGAAAATACTATCAATCGCTCAAAGTGCGCGTTTGTGCGACACCGGGACTTTCTTGTCCAATCAATTATAAACTATTTTGTCTCACGGAACTAGTAGCCTTAATCGAGAATTTACGTGAACGTGAAGCATAATTGTGTAGGTTTTTATAACGTGAATGGTGTACAATGTTTTCTTGAATCAATGCTTCAGGTATTAGTATTCTTGAAACAGAGGCTTTTAACACCCTTTTACAGATTCAGCTACATGTATGTAAGCCAGTATGGCGCTGTTCACTGTCGGTGACTTTGTTAGGACTTTTGCAAAGGTAGAGCAAACATCATCGCTCATACCGTAACGCGAAACGCTAGAAATTCAGGCAAGTCTTAACTACAGCGCCACCTCGATATTTTTATATCGATTAACCCCATATCCAGGTGGTATCAATGCAAACGGAGGTTGTCAAGAAGAAAATTTCGAATTTCATCCAGCAGATTTGTTTGGCAGTACATTAAGATGTCGAATCAAAGAAACATTATCGGCGAGAAAGTTTTTTTTCTGAGACGTGCTTCAACGTGGATTCGCCCCTGAAACCTCAGCGGTCGCAGCGTCTCAGGCTACACCAGTAAAGCTCAATTCCGCTAGATAAACAACAAAGTATATTTATGTGTTTTCAATGGTATTAGCCACTTGCCTCGATTTCACTGAATGTCTGTCAGACAAGGACGAGAATTGGCAATTGGTAACCACACCACAAAAACGCGGATTGTGTTATTTGTTGCCTAGTTCAAAGCTAATAACTTCAAAAAGTCCTACCCAGCAATAATCCTCAAAAGTGTTTTTTGGTCGTAAAACCAATATTTTCCCTTTAAGCCCCTAGGAAGTGACGCAATGTATTACATTGATCCATGTATGTTGCCAAGTATGTGTATTATCAGTTTACAGACATGCAACCAGTTACAAGAAATCGGAAAATCCTGCGGGAAAGCATTCTTAAATAACAAAAAATTCTTTAACCGAAAGTTTCAGATAACAAAATTGAATAAAAATGTTTGTTTCATTAACGTTGGAACAATTAGACGACAAAATTGTCCCTGACATCGTCGCTAAAGAAAAACATTGAATAGAAACCGATTCCAAGGCAGTAAAATCGATTCTGTGATCTAGCTGAAAATATTCCCATAAATGAGCTGATATCTTCTCAGCCATGCTCAAATTTTCATCCTACTACATTTATTAATAAGCACTTATAAAAAGTCACATAAATAAGGCCAAGTAACCTCGGACGCACGTAAATCAACTTTTGTCATCATACGATGCTCTCAAGCTGAACCTGCGTGTTTTCATTCTCTCCCACTTCCCATAAATTGCGAACAGAGTTGTCAGTATCGGTAACTATCTCAAAACCGATCCAGAATATTTCGAGCCTAGTCGAATCGGAAACGCTTTCCGATTAATCGATTTTGAAAAAATCCGATTCCCACCATTAATTTCCATGACTACCAAACGATGAATGTCTCTTGGGAGCCGTAAAATGTACTTGCTGACGTAACACAAACGTCAGTCTGTGTCCTTCCTCAGTGATTGATGGAAAAAATGTGATGGGAAGGACGAGTCCTGTCATTTCTGTGTCAGGACGTCAGCCATCAATTCTCCGCAAATAGACAATACACACGTGTCGGCAACTGCAGTGAAAAAATACAAGCTAAACCTTAAAGCTAGTCCTTCTTTTATGTTATTGTCGCACTTGACATAAAATATGCCGGTTCGATAGTATATGCCATGAACGCCAACACTTATTTTCCCCTGGACTATCACATTGTAATGGCACGTATTATCGCCCCCTAAAAGCAGCTTCCTTTAGCGAAATTGTGTGGCTGTGTGTACACGAAGGCGTGCACGATACTGCGCGGTGTAGACTTCAGTGATTAGGCGCGGGTGAATGCAGCTATTGTCGAGTCTGAGATCGAATGGTGGCAAAACTAGTAATTTTACTTTCAGGGGGGTGCAAGACGTAATTTTGCCCGTCGATTTTCTTAGCGACTTGGTTTTACATAGGCACGGACATGTATCATAGCAAAGACTGCACGATTCCGATCTGTTTAAATAAAGAATTATGTTGAAAAGTAAAGTAAAGGAATGTCTAATTGACTTAAAAAGTTCACAGACATCTTCTGTAAAACCAGGGCAGCAAATATTGACAAACAAAATAAATTATTAGAATTAAGTTACAAACCAAACGCATGTACAAGCAGTAGATCCAGAAGTATTATGCGAGCCAGCACCATTTGTAATATTCTTTACTTTACATTCCACAAGACAAATAACTGCGACTATTAAGAAAACGGAGTGTACCTCTACATGTACATGTTTCTAGAACGACCACTTTCAAGCTTGTTTCACTCAAATCATTTCGGGTTTGCGTATAGACGCAGATTCAAATATTGGCGAATGCATTACGATTTCACAGACACTCAAACCAATGTTTGAAATAGCTTAGCGGCGTCATACCCCCGGCACCTCCCAGAAGTTACGCCCCTGCCGGGATTCTCCCCGTAGATGAGGTGGACGAAACAGGGAATGCCGCGTGATCCACTAAGTGGCTATCGAAAGTTAGGGGCAGTAAAACGCCTTTTCTCGTTTGCAAAATTAGCACTCCCCGAACGAGCGTGGCATCAGAAGTGGTCATCATCATCACCTGACTTTGGTCCCACCCGCTGTGTGCCAAAGAATCACGATAAGCAAACCCACCATGGGCCGGAGTACAGCTGGGAGGTGACAATCGACACGTACAGTGCTGTGCTCAGTGGGATGAACAAAACTTTAAAACACACCCGAGGGATAAGTTTCATTGTTGCGTGACGTCGCATTTTTCTAAGCAATAACCCACAGAATTAACGTCAAACCTGACCCACCCCACTTTCTTAATTTCTAGAAAGGCCCGAATCGTGGCCTTAGATCTCACTCCTTCCGCCACCGGTTCACGGTGTTTATTAAGAGAGCTTCCACATAGGTGGCGCAGTGACAGAGGAGTGCCGCTCTACGTTAGAATAGCCTCCGTAAACTACACTGTACATGCAGTTCATGTCTAACTAATTACGAATTTTCGTGTTCACTACTTGCCTCTTTACTAAGTAGGTTGCGTCAGTTATTTCATTAAAATACCTTATCATTCCGCAGTCGAGACTGTGACAATTAACATTCAATATCCTGATCATTAAACTAAGTGCGTAAGCCGTATTTCCTAATCGATTTTATCGGAATTTTCCCGTTTTTCTCTTGAGTCTGAAGCGCTCAGCAGCAATCGATACATAAAACATAGCAACAGGACTGTATAGGTATGTTGACCCCACAACAACACTGAGAAAGAGGCGTTTAGCATGGGCAGATGGATTGATGAGAACCTGTGCGGGAGTTGAAACGACTTAAGAGCGAATTTGGAATAAAAAGTATAAGATGGAGGAAAACAATTGGGCTGCCGTGAGCCATCGTCAAAAGAATGCCGTGAGTAGAGAAGTTGACCTTCCTTTTATTTGACGCACATTTCACGCGAACGTACATACGCAAGCAGTCCTTGTGAATTCGCTGATCCATTGCGTCCTTTACAGTGTGGCTTCTTGATAAATGAAACAGTAGAGTAGGCAGTGTGGCCTAGTGTGTATGGTGCCCGCTTTCTTTCACTCTAGGTCGTGGGTTCGAGTCCCACTGGGTCGCACTGCTGAACCCTTGAGTCAGGTTTGTAGCTCCTCAGCTCGGGTTTAACTATATACATGTATTTATAAAGCATAAAAATGGTTCCAGGTGATCACTGCAATTTGCCCACATGCGTGACCTGCGCACGTCTGGTGCAGCGTGTATCAAACCGCCTGGAATTATTATTTTAAATGGAGCAGTTCATCGTTATGTACGGGCGGTTACGTATGTAAACCAGTTTCAGCATGTTTTAACAAAATATATTTTAGTCGATTAAACAAATCGTACAGACTTGCACTTTTAAGATTTAACAATTGCTTCATAGAAACAGCACAAGTGTTCTTGGGTGCAAAATCGATGAAAGGCATTTTCTAATTTCTTTCTCAGAATGTTGAAAATAATCTACCAAAGGGTCAATGTCTTTTCCAATAAAATTCCTTGCACACGGGATCACTTTAAAAGACAGATAACCTACAAAATGTTCGTTTTTCCAACTGCACAAATCTTTACAGGAGAGTTGTCAATATCAGTATTTTTCAAAAAAAAAAAAAAATTTTTGTTACATGTACATACTATGTAATCCATTTGGATGGCATAGCAACTTTTCTTTTACTGTTTCGAGCTCAGTCAACAAATTAAACCCCAGCGATTAGATGAGATTTATGACAAAAGAATGATATTTTTGAAAGAAAGCCATAAATAAGTAAGAGTGACTTTTGAAGCTCCCTGCAAACGCATCCCCTTTTTGGAGTCCACTCGGTGCGTATCCCAACATCAGCTGAACCCGCGTCAAAATGATAGTTGATTACACCCTGGTGTCTTGTTGTCGTGCATGGAGAATATCTCACTTTTTGTGTTGAATCGTTCGGTACATGTATAGTTTATGCATCATTCGCTTTTGATGTCACGAGCAATCTAATTACAATGAGCTAACTCTGATTCAGTTTCGCCACATACGCCGGATTAAAGCTGGGAAGACAAGGCCGTTAATGGAAGTCAACAAACACCAATATGTACTCGTCATGCAAACCAACGATGAATTAGCGGCTCAGTTGAAGCAGGTAAAGCGTGTGAATGAAAATGGATTGCTGTAATATTCCATGGACAAGATGCTGTTACATGTTTATTCCCTTTCATGCACCCAAGTGTTTATCCTAGAGTATACGTCATCAATCAATACATGGACTTAGTTAACTAAGGCGCTCCTTTTAAAGATGTATTTGCATGCTTCTAACTATGCTAATGTATAACAGGAATTAGAACGAAAATGCTATTTTTACACAATCTACGCTAAACAAAATAAAATTGTATCCACTGACAACTTGTAAATAGGAAAACAAAAATCCTGCAATTATAGGTGACCTTTACACTAGTGACTTAAGTCGCGGGCTCTCATAGCCCGCATCATACAGTGTTATTTCCCAGCACCACGCCACGATACTTACTGGACACGTTTCAGTGATTTGCAGCGGATCATTTTCGCCGCGAAACTCATTCTTAAAACGTTTGGCAATATTCAACCTACTTAATATTCACATCGTTGCTATATGTAGCGTTTCTAACTAACTTCGCCAAAAATCACAGGGATAAGTAATTAGTCTGCAAGTTCCACTTTAAATTAGGGTCATTATCGGTGAGAAAAGTGACTTTCTGAGCTCAGTCTTGGCGTCCATTTGAAGGTACGGCCCCCCACAGTTAAGCCTATTGTTCCGTTGGCGGAGCTACTTGTAGGTGTATAGCCAAGTACAATGTACAGCCAGAGTAGCCGGAAAAATCACCGGCTTTGATTTCAGCGAATGTACATGTGTAGCACACAACGGGACGAATTAGAGTTCTGTGATAAAATCACAGCACAACGCATTCTGCTGTTTTATAGATCTAGTCAAAACCCATAAAGTGAATCCATCCAAAAATGACCCCAAACTGCATTTCTGGGCGTATAACCTACACTGTCCTTTTGAATACAAGTCAGGTAGGCAATCACAATCGTGCAAAATTTCTCTGTTTTAATCCATCTCAAATCGAGGTACTGTGTTCGAATGATGTAATTCGTTTTAAAGCCGAAGTAATGACTACATTGAGCGAAGTGAGCCCTTGGCACTTTACAGAAACAAGAACTGATTGATGAAGGGGAGAAAGTGGCTGTTCACAGAGATGAATTACTTGACAAGCTACGAGAGCTCGAGAGAGTACGAGAACTACTACGACACGAACTAAATCAAGTGAAGGACAAGTCAATCAAGCACCAGGTAACCTACTCAAAAGAACAAGTTTTTAGACTTGAAATACTCACTCAACTTTAAATGTGCTATGTCTCATTAAAGCCGTGAATATATAAATTTGTAGTATGCGCCACCTAGTGACTTCCTGGAGAACTGTGCATACAAGTATAATCAGAAAAAGAAACAATTTGTAAATAAATTGCGGTTTTGAAGAAAACGCCACCACTGATGCATTTAAAAACAAGTGTGAGCACGCAAGAAACCATAGTAAGTCCAAATACTACGCAATTGTTATTTGATAGTGAAATAAACAAATAGTAAAAACTATGCTTTGTTTCAAAAGGGTAACGGCAATGTTGTGGGGGTTTCCCAGGGATTCCCGTGTCGTCCTATGAAATGTGGACGAGAAGTGTGAGGAAATATTCAGACTTTGCACTGTCTGCTATGCAAAATGGTATGGTGTTGAATAATGTCCTAGGTGTCGGCAAAATGAAATTACAGAACGACTATTTTCGTTGTGGTCACCGTGAGGAGTGTCGGTCGAGTAGCCAGACCTCAGTTGTCGATGGCCGACACCGGGTGTTCGTCCGCTATGATGAAATATTACCATACTCATTTACATGAAAATAGTCTCACAAAACGAGGCTTTCGCGAGATTGTAACAGTAACTGGTCCTCGGATGGTTTCCGGCACACTGGAGGACCTGGGTTGTTTGTAAATTAATACTCCGTTTGTATATTCGCAATTTAACGAGACTGCATCTTTAACTGAGCGTTCAACTCCGTAAACGAGTTCTAAAATTAATGTGTAGTATTTGAGTTCTATTTGTCACCTTGGATACCTTCGCTACAAAGTATTATACACATAAAACAACTTTTTAAGTATCAGAACTGAATATGCAACTATATACTTTCAAAATTCTTGGCGATCACGGAATGTGCATGGAAATGATTTTCAGATGTTTGCAATCACTCACCACCACGTGACTGCATTTTTTTCTTAATCAGCGTTAACATTTCTTGATTTAAAAAAGGAGTTCGATTTATTTGACAGCTGAGTTTTCGGGCTAATAAAATTGCTTTGAATCACAGTACAACCTTTTGTAGTAAATTGAATAAGGAAATATAATTTCAAAGTTTCGTGCCAAAATTCATTTTTGTGAAAATTACTGCGAGCTCCGTGAAAAATCCTTATTTTTAAGAAAAAACGCAGTCATTTGATCACGAACAACTGAGCATTATTTTTGTGCACACGATTAGACTTTTACCTCGTGCGAAATAACTCATTTCCATCTCTCTTAACTCGCGATTCGACCTAAAATGACCATCAAAAACTTGAAAATGCAGTATTCATCAAAGCATTGTCATAAATACTGTACATTTGTCGTCGTATTATAGTCTAGCGTTCATATGATACTTAGAGCGAAAAGAAGTTGTTTGTCTCCGAATAATAGACTAAATTTGTATGAACATGATAATGACACAATAACAAACAGACAATGTTTAATATATTCTTTGCAAATGTTTTTTAAAAAACGCAAAAGTGAACTACAAATTCTCGAACCAACTCAGTTACTGTCCAACAGAGGAAGTCAATGCACCAACAAAAAGAGACTGTATTTTAGTTTACACTAAGCCAGTTGCGTGTTTATTGCAGAATGGAGCTGAGGCTAGCACGTAGCGATATTCGTCGATCATCAAGGATTTTAAATAGATTATTCAGTTTCATAGGTCTACAATTGATATTAAAAAAATGACCCTTGTTGACAGAGAAATCAGACATATAATTACCGAACCAGGTGCTCAAAGGAATAAGCCCTGGTGCATGGTGATGACAAATTAAGGGTTGTATTGTAGTAGTGGTAGTGGTTCTTGAAACCCTTAAAGAAGCGGACCAATTTGAGTCTTCAAAGGGATTTGTTCATGCGAAATACTGATTAGGATTCTAGTGCAGGTGAACCAGACTGTCGAGTGCTCTGGTCAAAAGTACTCGAATTACTCAATAGACGTCGTATATCGCGGACATTGTGACTGGCTTGAGAAGAAATATATATGTCAACTTATGACCAAATTCCTCAAGGAGGCCCAAGTCTTAAGCTCTGCTTCGGGAGAGTGTGAGAAAAGCTCACCATGGGTGTGGTTAATGACACTCAGGTCACGACACGCACCCCGCCAGCACGCGCGTTGTTCATGCTCTGCGATGGTATTACTTACAGCAAGAAATTGGTCAGCTTCAAGGTCACGTGAGAGCAAGAGACGCCCGCATTCATGAGCTGGAGAGCTCGAAGGAGAGAGTTGAGAAGCAAGTGGAATGGAAGCTTCGACGGAGATATGAAACAGCCGAAAGAGATTGGGACTTGGACAAGCAGAACTACGAAGAGAAGATAACCAACTTGGAGATGGAAATTGAGACGCTGAAGGAAGACAAACGAGGTATTACCAGGTCGTTGTCGCTTTAAAAAGTGATCCATAAATCGCGTGGAAATTTAAAAGCATCTATTTTATATCGGGATTTCAGAATTAAGCTCAACCCCGATGATGTTTCAGGAAACACATATCTAAGGAAGCCTCAAGCATCATTTTGCACGTCAGGAATGGGACACTTAAATGGATATTTATTTCCAAAGTGTGACCCTTAAATTACCACTTACATGGAATTTCACTACGGCATGTTGTATACCATAATAACACAAACAACAGCAACACCAACAGCAACACCAACAACACTAAATCAACAGAAGCAAGATCATCATCAACAACAACAACAGCAGCAGCAACAACAACAAAGTGAACAACAACAGCAGCAACAACCGCAACAAAAAGCACGGTGACAACAAAAACAACAACAACAACAAAATAAAAACAGCATGAACTACAACAGCAGCAGAAACAACAGCAACCACTATTAATGAAGACTAAACAATCATGATAACTTGTGATGATGCCTACACCAAAAGGGTTGATGTTGCTATGGTGACGATGGTGCAATGTAGTGATAGTAGTCCTGATTACGTTGATATGCTTTCTAACGCTTTCTGGACTCAACTCCAATCATTCAAAATTACATTTTTCATTAAAATACATTGGCAATGGTGACGGTGATATTCAGCAATCAAATATGGTGTATCTGTGATACTTTGCCGTTTGTAATAAACGCTTTCCTTTGCATTCTCTGCAGTTCTCAGGGACAGGGTTGTGGCGAACGAGAACGAACTGATCCAACTGAAAGAGACTGAGCAGCGCCTGTCGTACAAAATGAGGACATTAAATCAAGAGCACTCGGCAGTCATGGGGGCCAAGCAGCTAGCGCACGACAAGATGCTCGACGTTGAAAAGGCGGAGAAGGCAATGAATAATAGACTCGAAAAGATCCAGCGGAAAGTAGATCAACTAAAAGGTACGCTGTATTGCAATCCTCTTTAACATAAACTTCTTACATGTATATTTAAACTCACAAGATGAATAGGGTATGTTGGTGGGAGCCTGTAGACAACTCAGTGCATTTATCAAAATATCTATAGAGCTACAGACTATACCAATGTAAAACATACGTTTTCTGAACGTATAATTATGAAGAAATATGTAAAATTTGATTTGGACTTTTTACCAATCTGCTTTAATTGGGTCACATGACCCCTTCTTGTCAAAACATAGCAAATAGTACATTTGTAGCAAAACAAAGGCGTCAATAACATGACACAAAGTTTTTTCATACAAACAAAATACGATAAAATGTCAAAAACTTTGTTACACTTTTCGAAATTATTCCTTCGTTTTCGTTTCATGCAACTGTTAAGTTTTTCACAACAGGCCTAAAATCCCTATGTTTTATGCCAAAATGAAACATTTCAAAACCAATTCTTAACAGCGTTTCGGAAAACAGCGTATGGAGCACTGTGTATTAATCTCATCTGGTAAGTTGATCGCATGTTCAGTCTTGGTCTTCGTGAGTCGTATCTTTGAGGTAACACAGCGTCTATGCTGTCCGATGTACACGGGTCACGTATCTGCATGAGGTGAACAATGTAACGTTGTTGATTTCAGAAGAGAGAACTAAATTGAAAGCTAAACTGAAATTCAAATCCAAACAACTGAAGGAATGCGAGTCGTATAGAGAACAGTACTCTACAGTGAAAACCAACACGGACGAGAAGATTCATGACCTGAAGAGCCAAATCGAGGTTTTCCAAGACACGTTAAAAGAAAAAAACGACACTATTAAAGGCCTAGAACAAGAGAAAACACAGGTGATTTTAATAATTACATTGCATGATTAAATTTTGTAGACATGGAAAGCATCATATTATCAGTCTGCACCACATCAACAAATCTTTCAATGATTTCGTAATGGTGGCTTTCCATCATGTTGATCACGTGGAAACATTGACTCTTACCGTCACCCAGATGCACCAGAAGGTTCTTTTCTTCACAGCAGGTGACATAGAGGAACATTTTTACTTCGTGAAATGACCCTTTTACAACGTGTGTGGTGGAAAGGGATTCGTTTTGGGCAAAGTTAAATCACCTCCTTGTCCTCTAGAGGCCACTTGTGTCTGGTCCCACGTGATCAGTCGCCACATTGCACACTGTGAGTCTCTCTTACGCAGCTACTTATGGATGTAAATGATATACATAAACACACTCACAGATAGGGTTGTGATGTAGAGTGTCCCCATGGATTATTAAATTTACGTTGATAGTCTAGTAGTTTTAAGACTTTCACCGACCGGAAATCCACAATCAACGGTAACTGGTTTCATTTAAAATCCCAGATCACAAAGGAACTCTTCACCAGTAAAGAGGAACTACTCAGAGTTCAGACCGAGTTTCATCAAAAGTTGTATGAAGTTCAAAGAGCGCACGAACAGACCAAGGAGGAACTCTTACAGACCAGAAGCGAAGTTCAAACAGTGAGCACCCATTGCTAATAAATATTTCATATTTTATGTCACACGCATTTAGAAAACTGACCACCTATCAGTTTCGTATACCTCTGGCTTAGTCACAGTGCTGTCCCCTTCAAATCTCTCTTAGAAGGATGCTAAACCTGCGTTTGGCAGTTTAACTTATACCAAAGACTATCTATCCAGCTCTACAAAACAAAACAATGCTGCTACCCTCGTCAAACCTCAAACGTTTGGAACACAGACTTTGATAAACCGGCAAGCGTGACCTACGATTTAACTGTTTACTAGGCGTTATTCGACAACTACAGAGAAACACCATTCACCGAGAATCATGATATCTATTCTCTGTGTGTGTACTTTTCCGTTGAATCCTGATTTTATCACTCAAGTCAGATACCAACGGTGCATTAACAGGGAACCGGCAGAAATTGAAGTGGTTAAAACCAACAAAACAGGGTTTAACATCCTTTTAACGCGGGCATAAACTTGTATTCCCTCAAAGAAATTTGCGTTTGATTTAGTCTACTTTCCACTCTAAAGATGCGTTCATCTTGGTTCTTACTCCGATGAGAAATTGTTTATAGGATGGGAAAGAATTGACGGTTCGCTAATGCGTAATGCCATGGTCGGCGTACAAGATAACCAGCCGTGGCAAGACAACATTTTTGATAGTCTTGGACTATTGTAGCAGCAAAACTCACCTCCTATTTGTGATAGAAAGAAGTTAAAACCAATTCTTATGGACATCCGTGATCTATATCAAAAATGACTAGGCCTATAAATCAGCATTTAGCTGACGTGAAAGCAGAATACGATAGTGATTCCAGTTTCCTGAAAACAAAGACCCTAAAAGCATTTTTTAGAACACGTTTACCAGTGTCACGTAAGCCAAACTGAATTAGCGTGACGGACATAGGTTCCGTTAGTGCGACGCTTGTGGGCGGCTATTAATCTTTGTGCTTCGCAATGCAACAGAAATGCCCATTGCGTGACAACAGCTAACTTACACCCTGTCGGACACCACTCACGGATGTCGTAATTTTGCAGTAATTGAATGTGATGGATTACACGGTTTTTGATAAAGGTTTTGTCACACACACTTTAAACGTATTTCCAGTAGGGGCTTGTTGAGTATGACACAGTGGTGACGTTTTCGACCCAGCCAATCTCAATTTTGACGTGGTCAAAATTTGGGTGGAAAAATTCCAAAATTAAAAACAATTACAGTACTAATTCAGGCCAGAGTGTTAACTCTCAGGGAGCGTACATTAGGCCAGAGATTCAACTCTACGGGAGCATACACTAGGTGTAACTGTTGTCGACGCACTCCGATTGACTCAAACACATAATTTTGCATAATGCCACCGTGGTTATATACGGCATTTAGACAATATAGTTTCACTGTGGAGTTCTATTCATATTTTGGGATCCAAATCGCGTCATAATAGTGCCAATCAGGTCATCACTAAACTGTCACGGACACTTGCAAATTACAACAAAAACAACTACACGATGGTTGGAATTTCAGGCTAACGCGGAGAATGGTAAACGTTTGACACAAATCACTGAGCTGAACAGTGAGATTGAACAACTGAAAGACGCCCAACTTAATGAACGTCAAAGAATACTGGAACTTCAGGCCGCTGTCAGCGCCAAGACCAAGGTAATATGTTTAAAACTGTCGGAAGCTCGATAAAATGTTCCTGTTAACGTCAGGTCATCACGCAACCCTCTGTAGACTTTGACATAATTGCGGCCATAATGAAATGTGCTCCATGTTATTAAAAATAGAAATTTATAATATTTAGTCACCTCCCATAAAAAATCTATGTCATTTTCCTAAACCAGTAAGTGTATAATCATTTCGGTACGTAAGTAAGTCCTAGTCCAATTTAATACACCTAGTTTAAGTGTATGACTATTTTGAAACTTAAGGACCCTTCGTCTAGCGAGTCTGATAGTGGGAGTAGCGGGGAAAAGAAAAAACAACGCAAGAAAAGGAAGAAGAAAGCAAAAAAATCTAGCAAAGAGTCTTCAGACGAGAAGGTGAGGAAAGTATTTGTAGCAAATATCATTCAATTACGATACAATTGCCACTTATGGAATATATGCCTTCTGGTGTTTCTAAAAGCAGAACCGTGAATGTACAATGCATGTGCGCTCTACAGAAATTGTTTTCATTATTAAGGTTGTGTTTTGATTCTAGTTCGATTTCCTTCAAAATGCAAACGTTGAGATTGGATACTTTTCTTCAAAAAAGCTTGCAATTATGAGCAATTAGAAATAAAGGTTGAGGGATTCTTTCATAGCAGCTATTCAAACTCCCAGTAAGTACAGGGGCCGTTCCAAGAAAACTGACTTCGTTACTACAAATAATAATTTCAGTCAATAAATCTTAAATTTGTCTCAAGTTCGTTTCAAAAAGAGATCTCAAATATGGAAAAAAGTTTTAAACTATCTTACCGGATGTGGAAGTTTCAAAGTTTGGAAGCTGAGACATATCTCAGACTTTAGCTAAAAATAATATACATGTAAGTCAGTTTCTTGAAAAGGGCCTGAGGTTACCAATTTTCCTTCACCAAACTGGTAATTTACAGGGAGACCTGAAAGCAGACGATGTCTCTAGTAACCAAGTTGCAGACGATGTTTCAAGTGCTAATCACGTAGCAGCCGACCATGACAGAGAAAAAGACGACGCGGACACCTCTGCTATTCCAACAGTTACTGTGACGAAAGATTCAGAGAACGACGATACGAAAGCTGAAAGCGACTCCGCTCAACAATCTGTGCCGGAAAATGACACCAACCAGCATGCTAACGTGGAAGAACAAGATGGCGACGAGAGTGATTCATGCCTGATGACGGAATTAGCCGAGGAGTTCGGAAATAGCCCGAATATTGTGGTAGACTCCGACCCCGAAGACATTGGTGCGGATACGAAAAATAGCGACAACGAAGAAAGGTATGTTATATGGAACCCTACTACATGTATAAGATGAATAAAATAATGTGTGTGAGCTGCTTTCTGATCATCTTTAACCATTCCGTTATCTCAATTTCTATTTGTGTCGATTCGTTTCACTGCCAAGTCCGGCCCATCGGAGGTTAAGCCTAAGCTGGAGCCCATTGAATTATGGCAGCGAAAATCGCGGTTGATGCAATATAACGCTGTTAAAAATCATGTAATGATGTCGAAAACAACTTTTGTCATAGAAGAATTTGCTCTTACTTCCAAAGAAACATTATTGTGTTCGTTTCCTTTTCTGAATTTAAATTGGTTAGCCGTAACAGCCATGCTGCTTCGACGACTAAAGCGACACTAGTGTGCTTAGCGACAGTCACGTGTCTTATGTGAATCCATAGCGATCTACCAGTTATTTTCAATCTTCGAAACAACTTTAATCTTAATAAGGAACCAGCAATGAGATTAGGTTTTTTGCACCTTTCAGACTAACGAAAGAAGAAGTCGATGCTATGATTCAGGAGCTCACCACCAAACACATTGATGAGATAGAAACATTGAAAGCTCAAATAGACGTCAAGCAAGCAGAAGTCGACCAACTGCAGGCGAAGGTTCACACTCTAGAAGATCAAATAAACGAGTATACGTTAAAAGAGCAAAACGACAAGGAAAGCAAAGAGAAGATTCAAAACTTAAGGGACCAGTTAAGACGGTCAGAGGCAAAGGTGTTACAGAAGGACCTTACGTTGCACGAGTTGAAGGCAACTGTTGAGAAGCTAGAGAAAGCGCAGCAGAAGACTGGACTATTCAGTTAGCGGTGATCGTCGTAAATTCGAGAAGTGAACATTGTCTATGTTTCTGTATAAACCACCTGAAATTAAGACAGCTTCAGCATTAAAGGAGAATGCTGTCAACATTCATTTATTTTTTTCTGGGCAGAAATAAATGAGCTAGGTATCCGACTGCTTGAAAACATATTTTTGGGCAGAAATGGTTATATTCGTAAAGCTTATATATCTGACTGGTTGAAATGCCCCATCAGGATCGTTGAAAGGTAATTTAAGTACTTCTGAAGGCAGGAAATTTCCAGCTCCTAAAAATAGAATAATTTGGAAATTATTAAAACCAGAGGGTGAGATGAATTACAGAGTTAAGTTTCAAATTGTTGTCAACCTTTGGAGGACTAAAATTTATAATTATTTTCATAAACTCGTTGGACATTTTAGCAAAAAGTTATACCTTCTGTTAATGAGTGATAATGATGCCACGACTCGAAACTAATAAGGGAAATTGGTTTCCTGGGGCGCACTAATATGACTCTTAGTTGCGCAATAGGTTAACACAAGCCCTGCTTGAGACCAACGCACACTCGGTATAAATCAAATAACCTTGTAACGATAAACAATTGGGTCTCGGGGGGTGGGGGCTTGGGGGTGGGGGGCTTGGGGGTGGAGGTTGGATTCTATCTCTCAACTCCAAATCAAGGTTGAAATCACTGTTCACGTTCTTCGTTCCTTCTTTTGCGAGAACTCAAGAGCTGTGTTTTCTATTATTCTCTACACGGGTGCGTTACGGTATACGCAGATGAGAGTTTAGTCAGAGTATGCACTGTATGAATCCGCAGATTCGAGGTACAAACTCGAGGAAAGAGACTAAATTGTTAGTTCAGACTCGAAATCTTATCTTAAACGTTCGAATCACTAAGTGTAAAGGAGGATTGGACAGAGGCAGAAGACACTTATTTTGAGTACGTGCAAAAGTAGTACAGGAAGTGACAAGAGTAATGTCGATTTCGATTTCGATTTTAAAATTAGACCCCCTTCTCAAATTGTATTCATAAGTTAAGAAGTATATTTTCTTTCTCTCGTTCATATCTTTATATTCGTTTTAATTATTATTAAGGTGGTCAAGACAAGTCACGATTCCTTCCACCGCGGAAGGATATCTGGTAACAAACTAGAACATTTCATGTCCACACAAATTTCAATTGTGTGACAAAATTTCCCGTTCAAAGATGAATTGTAACCAAACTGCCATGCTGAAAACAATTATGTTAACACCGTACGTGGTCTTGCTGTGTTTGAAATTGTCAAATGTTCAGAAAATCCTATCTATCGTTACATGTATGTTTAGCTGGGCAGTTCATTCGACAATATTTGGCCAATTTGAGTTAAAATTCACACATGCGCGCCCAGACTGCATAATTTTTATCTAAATACGTATTGAAGTCGATTAACAGTTTCGCCTCCCATCGAAATAACGTGGCCACGAGTTGTGTCAGTGTCCACAAGCACCTGCTTCGACACCTGTTTGATTGCGCATTTAACGCCAAATTGAAGTTCGGAAAACAACTTTATTAACAATTACAGTGTATGACACCAACAAACACTCGAAACGGAAACAGATCAGCAAATCAACAATGGCAGCGATAAGCATAAGTGAATAAATACTTATCCCTATCACTAATCAAAGCCTCTGATCGACCGACTCACTCTTGCGACAGACATTTATTACTGTAAGTGTTTGTGTTCCAACCACTTATCATCATCATCATTCTTAGGCTCCGATTTGCCAAAGAACCATTGGACCCATGTGGCAATCGGCCAACGAACGTAGTCAGTTACAAAATGTAGAGCAACACCAAGCTGCGGCGGAATAGACATTAATTACACTTAACTAATTGCAGCCTAAGGCCAGTTTCGACCTCCATTGCACTATGACTCTCTTAAAGGTTATAGACGAAAATTAGTTTAGGGCTCCCGTTTCTAAGTGGTAGGATCCCTGTTTTGCGCAGAGTCCTGCCAGGTAGCTTAAGGATAACGCAGCAATGGAAAAGAATTTCTAAGCATGCTCGATAAACTACATGTACATGTATCACTCGAGCTGTTAATGCGTGGTGTCGAGGAGATGGGGGTCTGCAAGCTTGAGTTATCATTCCCGACGCATCACTTCTCCGTTCATTTCGGTCAACGGATGCTTCTTGGCTCCATACATACACAAGATCCACGCATTTCACAGCCATCCTAAAAGTACCAGGATTCCCGTTATCTCTCATTCCTTGCGCATAAAACGTCCTGTTATCTACTCTCACTCCCGTTTGCTCACAATCATCTGTTTGGAAATGAAAATATTCACGATATTCAAGAAAAAAGACACGTACTGCAGACGTTACGCGTATTGCTTTCCCGTGGATCATTGATTAAAGAGGGTGAACTCCCATAGCGTTTGGTTTTTAATGCATAAAACATTAGGTCTGTATTTGTATTTCTTGCGAAGCTTTTATTGCACAAATATTGCTTTTTGTTGAGTAATTGCGCTTTAAAAACAAGTGTTCATGTAAAACTGAGGTAACAAGTTTTCTTCTTAAAATGTTTGTTTCAGGGAGACAAATCCGTGATGGTGAAAAAAATAAGCGCAACTTTAGTAGAATGCTTTTATTAAAACATTGACTTCAAATCTTATCATGTACATGTATGTTAGTGCAAGTACATATACATGTATATACGCCTTACTAGTTGAAATTGATTTCGATTATAAAGGCTATGATTATTTATCGGAAGCTCGTGTGATACGTACTGATCGAACATACACGGAATACCATACAAAAATCTAACGCCCCCGTCTGATTAATATTTGATACATGTACTGTACGTATTTGTTAGATAAAAGCTTGACGAGGGCTACATGTATAAAGACGAGCTATCTTGCATGTAAAGAGGCTCCAATAACTTAAGTGGAAAACACATTAGAAGTTTATTTCCTTGTAGAAAGTTAATGTGGACATACATATATCTCACGTGGCTGCAAGTACGGTAGTTCTTGGATTCTCAAACCGGTCGTTTTTCTATTTTCAAAACGTTGAATATATTGCTGCAAATTACGAAAACTTTGCCAAATGTTGTTTTGTAAAATCTGCACAGCACAAATCATAATGAATTTATTCTACATTTTTTGAATGTCTGTTTTAATACATTGAGAAAGTTAACAAATTAAAATTTCACTTTACTACCATATTTGAGAGCTAATTAGGTGAAAAGTTTTCTCACCAAAGTCAACTTGGTCCTCAATGGCTGGTCACATGGAACAGTAGATACTTGGTTCGTTTTCGTTGGAATAAGGGTTCTGTTTAGGATTAGAAAATAATATCAGCAAAAAACAAAGTGATAGAAACATTTCCTTAGGGCGTAAACAAATTCCACAAATACGCACACCACACAGGAAACGCAGAGGAGTCCGTATTTGGAACTGTTTCAATTATGCAATCGTTCAGTGACAGAAGAACGAGTAGTCTTACAAAGACTGCATCATCGACCAAGCATTTAAACTCAAGCAAATGTGGAAACAATTCTTAACACGAGTGAGCGTTACAGTTTTGTAGTAATTCCTGTTGACGCCATATGCATCAAAAACTTATTAGTGCCAAGTATTCTTGAAATCAATGTCAAGCGACCGAGATGGCGTAACGTAATGGTGAATGTTCAATGAAGATCACGTGCCAAACAATACATATATGAAGTAAATATCTACGTTGTTCAGAACCACCATCGTTGTCCACCAGACGTGATGATGAACATTGAATATTTGGAACACGATGTCTGATTTGCAATAAATGTGGACTACAAACTCTTGCGTCACCGTGGTATAATACAGCAGTCAACAGGTGGCGATACCGACCGCGTGTTAGCTCAAGCTGAACTGCCACGCACGTGTCGTGGAAATCTACATTTGTTGGGTCCGCTCAAAAATAGTTCGGCAAACAAACAATTTACGATAGGGGGAAACACATGAAATGAAAGACGGTTATCAAAAGCATTAATGTCCATATTATACAACTACTGATTTTCACCAGAATCAATATGCTCATTCTAAAACCCAAACATGTGTGATTTTGTCTCGATGAAAGTCAATAGTGCTTAAATACAAGATTACACCCTCTAAGTAATTCGTGGAAGGACGTTATGTTTGGGTTTTCAGTTATAGCTACTGTACATTGTACCAATTTCTACCCAAAACGTTGTGGAGAAGTTTGAAAAATATCAGGATATGCTCGGAATGGAAAAAGAATAACTGAAGCGATGGTGTTTTGGGTCATTTTAAGTGCAAAACAATTATCGACAAACGTCAATGCATCATGACCATGAACACCTATTCTTAGACGACAGCACGCTCAAAGGGCACGCGCTTAAGTTCGGACAAAGAGCGTTTATTAAGTTTTTGAAAATTTTAAACTTAAGACGCACATTTCCCTGCAATAGCGTAATGGTGAGAACTGAGATGGCTTGATGGTTTATGCCTTACGGCTATTTGAAGCAAATGTGACCTTATGTCGATATCTGCAGAATGAGAGAGACCATGGTCGAGCCTCGATGAACTAAGAACAATTCCAAGAAGAATACTTTTTTAAAAAAAATTGGATTTTTCCCATATTGATTCCATGATGCCAATTCATAACTCTACAATCTGTCCAAATCATACGATAATACAAAAAACGCCATGTTTTTTCGTCAGAAAAAACCGCATGCAGTTGCATGTAGATACATGTACATAGAGATTATTGCATGGCGAAGTCGTTATCCCCTCGGGCGATAATTCTCCAAAATCCACTCGGGCTCTAGATAAGGGGGATAACGGCTGAGAACATGTAATAATCTATTTATACCACACACTAAACGAGAAACATTGCAATGAATCGATTTACCTTTTCTGACTCTCCACGGCTTTGTAACTACTTTCTATGTCAGAGGCCCGGGGTCGGAGGTCATAACTTTTTAAGAAAAGCCCGGCTATTTTTGTCAAATAATGCTTTTACTCAAAACCAATTGAAAACTTAAATATTATAGAAATAAATAGAATTCATAAATAAAGGTTTACCAACTATTATAGCTTAAAACACGTTTTTTTCACGCTAAGCTTCGACCGGGAAATTATTGTCTGCTAAAGTAGGTTACCACTGGTAACTGAATATAATTCTCAAGTCAAAGATCCTGACGACACGATACCCGCATTCAAACTAGAGATCGGTGATTTACAAGTAAGAAGACATGAGAGAAAAATTTCACCGAATTAAGATATCATTTTTATGGAAATTATGTGTCGTACATGTATTTTTCGTAGCGTATAAGTACAGTACAATGTAGTTTGTTGAACGTGCGATTATTGCGTGTGCTCATTTAAGTATTCTATTTTCACTCTTGATAACGTCAGTCGCTGCGTGGTGTAGTGGTAAAGTCGGCCAATAGCAATATTAGGGTCCCGGGTTCGACACCGTCCTCGGTTTCCCGCCAAGTCGTTATCTCACTAGTGAGGGTTATTACACGGTTGTATTTGCCATTTGACGCTAATATTGTGGTATAAATGTATTTTCTTGCTGCGCGTGAACTTGGGATATTGCTTAATCTCAAGATCGCGTATGTGTGAACTTGGAATAGACGAAGAAGCTTGACAAGTTCAATCAAAAAAATACACAAAACGTACCGAGAGTGGCGTACATGAAGTAATATCCCACTCGACCTTATTCCGCGTATAGACCTCGACCTTCGGTCTCGGTCGATACGCGGAATAAGGTCGAGTGGAATATTACCTTATGTACGCCAATCGAGGTACGTTTTGTATTTATCCCATGCGCTTTGAATACTAATACCTAAGTTTCTTACATTTTTCGGCAGATTTTTCAAATACTTCACTCAGACTGTTCACGTGGCGGATCATATCCTATATGTATGTACTTGCGCGTTAGGTTGCAAGTTTTCTCTTGAAAAAGAAACAGTTTTAAAAGTAACGATTTATTTCTTGAAAAGAGGTAGCAAAGATGAAAACAACGGCAACTGAGCAGTGAACTTGCAACATATCCTGGAAATACTGTAGTTAAAAAACAAAAAGTGTCTTATAATTAAACGTTTTTTCCACACTTTACGTTTAGGGCCTGGTTGCATGTCGAGTGTTAGTTACACTATTGCAACTGTATTACTATATTCGGAAAGTTTGATGATTGAACCGGCTGAAGACGTCGAGTCGACATTGACCTACCTTTTGAACTTTCCATGTCAGAGGTCGCTGTTGAAGTAGTGCGAGAGGTGAATACGGAAAACTTTATTGCATGGCCGTATTTCCCTCAATAGATTCAACGCGCGTGGGATAATCACGTTTACGTTGATAAAAATTTGCACTGCACTAAATCAAACTACACGTTAATGAAATAATGTAAATTTTAACCAATCCCTTTTCAACTACATGTATTGATGATCTCATTCACCAAACAATAATTCATTTAGCCATTCACACCTTCCTCCGATTCTTTTACACAAGTTGAGATGAAAGAGAAAGTGAGTATTCACGAAGCCGATAATTACAAAAACTATTTACACTGAACAAGAAAATTCACCTGATTGCCTATTCAATTCCAAGTTCACGCATATGCGATCTTGAGATTAAGCAGGATTCCAAGTTCGCCAACAGCAATCTTATCAGCTAGATAATGAAGGGTGCTGGCCTGTGACGTAAATGCTCATCACGCATGCACCAAATGACAGAGCGTCGCATAACTGAATGTATCACTAATTGACAATCGTAACAATGATGACAAATTCCAATATGAGTACCCCATTAAATAAGCCTGCACAAAATTGATTTTCCACAATTTTGCGACCAGGTCAAAGGAAAGCAACTTCCACCAGATCATTCTAAAGCCGCATGAAAATGTTCTCTCTTAAAACCAGCTTGTGTACCAGCTTCACAGCTGTGCTAAAATATGAAACTTTCAAAATAACGTTTTTTCAAATAATAACAGACCGGCGTTAACCGACTGAAAACTTGACTGTCTGGCTGTGCCCGCGGAAACGTAGACAACTTCCATCATAACAGTCCAAAGCAGCAAGAAAAATTCTCTCTTAAAACCAGCTTGTGTCTGGTGTGCCCGCGCAAGGCGATAGATCCTTCAGGTCGAGGAGATACGTGAATATCGTTTACCGAGCTTGCGTTCCCTTTGACGCAAGAATCTCGCTAAGGAAGCAAATATGTTGACGTGGTTCTCTTGCACTATACGACGTTATCTTGTGAATTCTTGTGTCATTTTCTTTTTTCGCGGGATCTCGCGTTTAAAAAATGTGCGACAGGGCTACACACGAAGCAGCGTTTGTCGGGAAGATACATGCACAAAACGTGCTGAGAGTGGCGTACATGGAGTAATATCCCACGAGACATTATTACGCGTATCGATCGAGACCGAGGTCGATACGCGAAATAATGTCGAGTGGGATATTACTTCATGTACGCCAGTCAAGGTACGTTTTGTATTTATCCCATACGCTTCGAATTCCTAAGTTCCTTTCATTTTTCCGCACATTCTTTAAATACTTCACTCAGCCTGCTCACGTGGTGGATCACATCCTATATGTATGTACTTGCGCGTTAGGCTGCAAGTTTTCTCTAGTAACAGAAACAGTTTTAAATGAGGCGATTTATTACTAGAAAAGAGGTAACAAAGATGAAAATAAGGGTAACCTTTCATTGAACTTGTAACATCTCCTGAAAATAGTTAAATAACAACAATATTTGATATTGTAGTTACCAAGGAGTTGTAGACGATAAAATATTTAGCAAATGAAAACTGAGACAGAACTGTCGTATAGTTAACTGTCCTGATCCGGACGTTACGATTGAGACCTGATTGTATGTTTAGAGTTATTTACACTGCTATAATTGTATTACTTTAAACTATTTTCCGAAAAATTTGGTGATCAAACCGGCTAACGACGTCTAGTCGACATTGACCTACGTTTTGAACTTTCCATGTCAGAGGTCACTGTTGAAGTAGTGCGGGAGGTGAATACGGAAAACTTTATTACATGGCCGTATTTCCCTCGACAGATTCAACGCGTATGGGATAAAGTGTATGATAGCAAAGAAATGGATAATTATTTACTCAATTGTGGTGAAAATCGCATATAATGCCACTTGAATATTAATAATGACCGCAGTTACAACAACATGAGCAGTCCGGATGACAATTAGTCACAACATAAACAAAAATCCATGAATTAAAAATTAAAGAACATGGTATCGGTTGCGGTAGGTTGACGATGGGGTCGATGAGGCAGTCCAAGCGTTGACAATCGACTAACACGTCGTTTATCGATGTGTCAATTAAAGTCACTGTCTGGGTCCTAATACTTGTCTAATTACTTTACCCGTCACAATTGCTGTTAATGTCAATAATTAACCCTTTCACGTAACATTAGTAACACTGACATACAATTTATTCCATGAAACATTCAACACTAGTGTTCAATACTACGCTTAATCGCAAGCGCCTTGTTACACTGTCATCATTGAACAATTTTTGTCGTCATAAAAAATCAAATTATTACTAGGAAACGTTAGGTAACTCAATTTTGCAGCCCACAGTTCAACTTACGTGGAATTGAAGAATACGCTATTATTTATCAGATTGGGCTTGCGTTCACTGTCGATGGTAATTTTTCGATGAAATTTCCGGGTAAGTTTGTGTAAATCAATAACTAATAACGTCGGCATGTAGTTAACAACAAACTTTTATTCTCAAACCTCAAACTCACAGTTCAGCGTGATTAACAAGATCACGCGACCATGGTCGCCACGAGACGGAAAAATGTGTGGCATTCAAGTAAAATGTGTAATCTCCACTCAAAATGTGTATATTCAACTAAAATGTGGTAACCTGCATCAGCAGAAAATGAAGAAAAGCACTTCGAATTCGTAAAATACTGTAAGCATATTTTTTCTATTCAAGTGCTGAAAGGTGTTTCTTTCAGTGACAATTGGCAACAATACAATGTCAATAAAATCTAAATAATTACTTGATACTTGTATTAGACATTACGTTATTTTTTTCAACAAAACTCTTCGATTTCTTTCCGTGAAGTTGCCTTTTTCTGACACACATTCATAAGTGGCTCTCCTCGATTTTTACATTCACTTTGATGAGAACCCACTCCGGTGTCCTCGGCCATTTTCTACTGCACAAATTTAAAACACCAAATCAGTGCCTTAATTCTACACCAAATACCAGCAAACTGACTGGAAGTCAACGTCGCGAAATGCTTTTGTTGTTTTGCAGCTCTGGTCAAAGTTCAAGAAGTATATCCTACCCAATCGTAATTCACTCCTGAAAAAGGTCGTCACGGTGCCCCCTTAACAGATCGGCATCCGGCGGGAAGAGCTAAATTATCGTCTTTGCTCAACAAGGGTACCCAGGTGAAAACTGAACGATGCGCGGCAGTTGTGGCAAAAACGAACCCATGAAAGTTTAAATATTTAGGCTATGATAACAACACTGACGTCATGGCATCAGGTGACACGTTTAATGTACTGACTCCTGCCAATACCAACTGCTAAATTCAAAGTCATTTAAATAGTGATTGCGGGCGCTTTTGGAGACTCGACACTGTGCTATTTCAAACCACAATGAAATAGGTTTGAGGTGGTTTAACGCGTTAAATTACCCCCCAAAAGCTACCGCGAACGAGTAAAAACAATATTCCGAGCGCTATTGAGGTTGTCAAATTTAGGTCAACTTTGCAAGAACTCACTTTAGTCGTGAACAACAGTAAAACTGCTTTTGATGTAAAATAGAGCCAAGCTCAACACTAAAAGTAATGAAACGTATGCGCGGCATTGTGGGAAAAAGTTGGCTCCACGGCATCTATCCCTCTGTCGCACACAAAATGGCGCTCTGTCGCACACAAAAAAGCGCTGTGGTATTTCGGCATATATCCTTCTAATCATAGTTTTAAAACTCAAACTCCATACAAATGCCTATTCACCGAAAACGCCCCTCAAATTCAAGTCCATAGAAAACTTGTAATTGTAAATTGATCATTGATAACCTGAGACGTGTACACGTCGAGCTCAAAAGTCTCTCAAACACCTCCTTGAACTTCTTCGAATTAGCGCGGATTGAAAAATACAGAGCCCTGCTCTCATTTGCCACGATGTGTGAGAGAGTGTTTCACGGAAACACCAATTCTGTGTGAAAGAACTTCTTCCGAAGAACACTCGCAAACGAGTGACGTGTTAACAGTGCGGACGAATCAGGAGATCGCGAGATTCTATTGAATACGCCAGAGCGGTTGGGGTATAAATATTGTGAGACATTGATCACAGATTGATCCCAAGTCAGTGATTTATCCTCGTGCAGCAGATTTACATCATAATTCCAAGGATGACCTATCTGGTTAGAAATTTTAGCCTCAAGGCATTGTTAGGTAAGTATACCTTTTCTCCCAAGCTTTTACCTGTTATAAGTAGAACAATTTCATTATTAAACTTGGAAATTGTCATTCATGTGAAACAGTGCCTGGTAAATCTGTTTGAGGACAATCGAAAAAAGTCATCGATATCAACAAAATTTCCAACAAAACACTAGTGAGTATGCGTATCTAACTCCTGTAACATTATGATATGAAAATACCGAAAACCAGAGTATCATTGAGCATTGCCAAACATTTCTTATTGTCTTGACATCAGTATTGCACCAATTACCCTCACAACGACACCAAAAAAGACACCAAGAACAACGCCAACAACGGCATTTAGCAACAAGAACAACAACAACGACAACAATAGCGAAACTTGCAACATCACCACTGACGATAAAGCTTGACATCGACCTCAATAACGATAATAAACAAACGATATTAATAATAATGATAATACCGACGATGATGACGATGGTGAGGAAATGATAACAATAACATTAACAATAATATCAATGGTAACAGTATTTGTTACATGAAGCTTTTAAAGTCACAATTGAATTCCAGGAAAACTCAATAAGGGGTATCGGGAACTTTGGTTATCAAAATGCCTTGTGTGTATGGTAAAATTTTCCTTATTGGAGGACTGTCATTGCAGTGTTTTATGTGCTGTAGGTAGATTTCAATGGAGTTTTGATGACGTGCTCTAAAAGTGCGTATGACTGATGGTTTTGAGCTCTCACAATTTCTTACCGTTGAAGAACTGTATGAATGAACTACTTGATATCTTTATTGCAGCATAAACGAAAAAGGAATAGTGAAATGCGAAAGAGTGGAGATTTGTTTAAAAAGAATTCTTTAAATATGAATGTTAAAAGTTCCAGCTGAACGGTTATCATTAAGTGACAATTGTTAAAAAGCCTTAGATCTACACATAAATCAACTCTTAATTGACTCTTGGTAAAGCAATAAATCCTTATCTTTTTTCATATATGTAGAGGTAGACTCTTTTGTTTTGTTTTTCCATTTATTGATATCTTCCTTACCGTCAGCTTAGCAATGAATGTTTCATGAAGAGTTTAACAACGTCAGCTCCATGCTAGAAAAAACTGATCGATATCTTTGACGACAAATTTAGAATCGGATTATAAACATGTCCCCTTAGCGCCCCTGCATGTGAAAGTAATTTTACACGATGACTCCTGAAGCTAGTAGAGTTGATCGTTGGGTGCAAACGTGATTCAAGGTTTTGTAGGACTTAGTGAACAAGTTAACAAGTGAGCCAAATATCTAGAAAACTGTTGATTTTATCCCAGTATAATCAATATTTTCTGAAAGTAGAATGCTTGTAGAATTTGACTTTTTAGTTTCTTGCCAATCTGTCAGTAATTAGGTTACGTAACCATGTGATTTTCAGTGAAATTTAGCAAAAAGAAAGGAATTAAGTACAAGACAAAATTTCGTGTGATATAAACGTTCAAAATGAAATCTCAACAAAGATTTTACGGTGTAGTTCTCTAAATCAATATTTCGGTTTCTGTTTATGAAACTTTTTATTTTTTTTTTACGTAAGTCATAGAACTTCTATTTTTCGATAGACTCTCATGCAAAAGTGGACCATTTTATGAACTTACAATTCTTAATAGCGTTTTGGAGAACAGTGCACGCAACATAGTAGATTACCCTGATCAGGTCTTGTAGTTGAGCAAAATCTTTAAAACGATGATAGTGAGCCGAAGGCTTGGAGAAAAGTTTACCCGGTGAGTAATTGCACCCATCCGAGAAAATTGCCTTTTGCGAAGATTTAACGGCTTAACGAATTAATGGAGCATAGTAATTGCTTCATACACGTAAACTACATAATTGCATGATCTAAGCTATAATTGTAAAATTCCCTTTAGATACCTGCTACAAATTGCAATTTTCTACCTTAATAATGTACATACAAACACAATATGGATTGACCATGCTTTGTTCTATGAGCAGAAACTAAATGGAAGCCAACGAAACGCCATCATTCCATTAGCGCTTTGTTCTGTGCACGAAATTGCTTAATCGTACAACCAACAAGAAATATTGGTTTTTACAAAATTTGCGAAAGACAACAGTAATTTTGCTCAGGTACAAAAGGATCAATGAATAATTGTAAACATTAAATCTATTTGTTTTCACCAGCTATTGATCATTTTCATGTATAAATCTGTATTTGAGGGTTTGCAATTAAAAGTTAATTTCCACGTTTTCTTAAAGTTGTAATTTAAGGGACACTATCATTTTTCGGTCGAAAAACGAATTTTTGAAATTGTTGTTAGACGGGGTAGATTTCTTGAAGTTATCAGCTTTGATCAGAGCTATGAAACAACCAAAGTCCGTCGCGTGGTTCTGATAATGTTACAAATCGCCAGTTCTCACCGTTGTCTGCCAGACATTCCGTGAAATCAAGGTCCGTGATTTTACCAGTGGAAACACATAAAATGCTCTGCCACTCATCTAGCGGGATTGCGTTCCGCCAGCAAAGCGTCAGATGCTGCGACTACGGAGGTTGCGTGGACGAATACGCGTTGAGGCACATCTTAGAACGCTAACGTTTTTCGCCTTCAACGTCCTTATAAACTTTTTTCTCCACGAAATTAGACAATTCATAACATAAGAACTTGAGAGAAATTTTGGTAAGTACATACATACATACATACATACATACATACATACATACATACATACATGCACGCATGCATGCAAGCATGCATACATACATACATACATACATACACACCCGACACACATACATACATACATACATGCACGCATGCATGCAAGCACACATGCATACATGTACATACATGTATATACATACACACACACATACATACATACATACATACATACATAAATACAAATAATCAATGGATATATACATATATTATATGCACCACACTTTAACTTTACACACTGTATACAAAAGCTTGGGGAGATTTGCGTTCATCATAGATATTGATGATCAAAATGCTTAGAGGAATCCTTGTCTTAATGCGGTTGTCCCTTGACACTGTATTGAGTGAGGCGGGACTAGAGTCGATAATGTGACCAGCAGGATCCCCACACTGGTGTGCTGTCCTAACGTAATCCCATAATACAACGAGTAATAAACTAATAATACTGTATCTCTCATTGATTTTAGAATTACTGTTTTTCCTAGCTAGGGATAAAACTGTCCGACGGAAATCCTATTCAGGCTTTTATAATGACCCGTTCGCTACCGATCTGGCCTAATTGAATTGGGCTGATGTGTAAATAAGTTTGGTGGTATTGGAAACGGGATTTGAATCTTCATCATTAAGGGAGATTACGCCTAACGATATTGCCTATGGAACCTAACTCCATTACCACACTGATTTTATAGCTCTGGAACAAAAGAAACACTTTCGGGTTTCGTTTCTTGTTGCTGACGTACACGCGAGCCATTTTACATCGTACAAATGTCGTGCAATGGAGGAGGGGAATGTAATTTAATGCAGTTCATCTGTTAAGTAGGCGTGGTCATGGTTCTGAAGGAGTTCACCAGTTTATGTTTGATATCCGAACTGACGGGGTTTGAGACAATAACAACGCCATTACATTTCAATGTCACAAAACATCCGTTCTTCCTGGACAAGAAATGTCTAAACTTGTGTCTGCATGGACGGTAAAGTATTGGTCGTAAACCTCCGCCGCTGAACTTATCAAAGGCTTGTTGTAACCGAGATCTCGTCAATTATCAGTTTCGGGCAACTCAACCCACTTACTTTAACATTTCTTGCCCGAATTGCATGCACAACATGCTTTACACACGTGCACGCAATATTGGCATATCATTAATTATTACCCCTTCCTACCCAGGTAAACCAAAACCCTTTGGCAAAACAGAGCTTTTTGGATGAATAACCACTCTAGAATTAACATTTAAGAAAGAAATCGAGCGCTACACTGTCATGCTAGATGTCGAAGTTTGCAGATTCTCGGCCTCTTGGCGGCATAACTGTACAAAACGTGCCTTCGTAAATGGTCAAATCCGCCTTGGAAACCCTAAGCCTGATAATTATAATTGCTAACCAGCTATTCAATTTTGGTGGTAACTAACACTGTGTTGTTGAACATCATGCCAGAACTACAAAATCTCTTGAGGGGCAAAGTGAGCTTGCGAGTAACGGGCTATAGGAAAGATCACGTGGTTCAACAAACGGAGAAGTCGAGGGTCATTGGTCCCACAGATTTTCGTGCCAATTTTGCTACACACCCAGAAGAATTAATGAAAATTATGTATTATGACAACAAAACTGTTCAAAGTTTTTTGAGAATGATAACATCCGCAGTCTGAGGTGATGTAATTAACTACAACAGCATGGCGTCTTTGATCAATGCCTGAAGAAAACTGCTCGAATTGCGAGGATGTCAACGTAGGATTTTTTTTATGTTTACGAAAACAAAAGCGAAATGGAAACACAGCCATGTAAAAAATTGAAGTACTTTTGATGAAAAAGCTCTGAACAAATGTTGAAGTGTTGTCTGAGGTAAATTCCTGCAATTCTGTTCAAGTTTGGTCATTTTATTCATGTTTCATTAAGGACTGCGCGCTCCAGTCCCAAACCACTGCTATTCAAAAGTGCTGGCTTTGCTTGCAGTTTTTGCTAGCGGCGGTTGTCAAAGAAATTTGACGAAATGTAGAATGTGCGACCTTAACAATAGTTCAAAAACATACCTTTAAAATGATCATCCTCTGTTCTCTTCACGTTTTCTGCACGAGAATTAGCAAACCCAAAATTAAAGAAAAAAATTGTCGATGAAAAGGCAACTTCCAAAATTGCGACTTCGACGTCTTTTTCCACTTCCGCCAAATTAAAATCTTAAAGGTCAATCTCGTTTCTATATCAACCAATGGCATTTAAACTAAGTCATTAGGTTAAATGTTGACATCTTTTCACAAATCACGACATCAACTTACGGCAGTATATACTCAGCGACAGGATAGCGTCGCGTGCAAAACATGTGTGTGTGGAAAATGTTGACATTTTTTGCATAAATTGCCGACTTCTTTCTTTAAATGATTTTTTTGTTTTTGGTTAGGAAGTGGTACTGTATTTTGCTTCATTCAGGCCCTGCAACTACCACAGGTACGATTTTGATTTGCAATATTAGGGCAAAATTGTGTTCCACGGTTTAGTAACCTTGTGGAGCGTGTCTGTAAATATTTATATGTCTAGCGCGCTTGGAACATTCTTCCCGTTCGCAGCCGGGGCTCCCATACTACAAAATGTTAGGAATTGACACGTATAAAAAGCAAGTGCAGATTTGTAATGGGGACTAGGGGTCATGCCCCGCAGTTTAGAACTATTGTCCTGCTGCAATTAATGATTTTAACAAAATTTGTTCTGTCAATTGGTACCTACCATGAGATTAATTTATCTTCAGCTAAGACACACCTTTGTTGTGTTACAAGACGGACCCTGTGCTTCGATTTAACTAGTACTAGTTCTTCAAGGACGTCTAAAAATTCGCTTCAAGCGTTATTCACCCCGCTTGAAGATTTAGCAGACTTTGAAAATGTATTCAGATGTGCTTCAAACTTTGAAAGCTTCACGAGCGTAGAAGGATTTTTTTGTCTCAAAGATTTACATCATCTAATAGTAGTTAATTTTTATTTTTTAAAAAAGTTATTGCTTAAAAGGAAACCAAATCCCGTATCAGCATAATTAAAGATAATCTGAGACAAAGTTTAGTGTACAGTTCACCCACACGTCTGAGCATGGACTAACAACCTTCTACATCATGGTCCGGCATCTGATCCTCGTATGGGTATAGGTGTCAATTACTCGAGGAATTCCTGTAATACTAATTATCTACAAGGCTAAAAGAGGTTCTAGAGTGCTGATTCGCAGTCCTCGTTGGCGTCAACAGGCAACTTAGTTGATAATCGATTCTCAGAAATGCCTGTTATTAGTAGTCACGTACGTAAAAATTTGAAATTACCTGCATGCTATTAAGTGTTTGATTTTACCCCCAAATAACCGAGTGTCAGTTGGGACTCAAATCTAGTTGAAATTATGCAAGTAAATTGACAGTAATCGATACATTAGTTATATTACCAGAAATGTCGTTCTTAACAGAAAGTGGATGCTGATTACGTAATGACAAGCCCACGAAGTTGCGAAACCAATCAACAAATGAAGCAATGATGGAATGTTTTATTTACATCTCCGTCTCTTCGTCAGAGTGAACAGATGACACCCATTACAGAAACAAAATGGAACGAGAAACATATAAATAAATAAGTGTGTACAGTCAACGTTTTTCGAGAAATTTATGCTGAACAAACACGCGGTATTAGAAATCACCAACCGGAAGTCGAGTAGGCGACGTCATGTAAAACGGTGACGTTGGAATCCACTTGCTATTGAAAAGCATACGTCATCTTGTGCGTGTTATCATGCAATGGCAGGGGGTGGGAACAATCCGATTGGCCGCACTTGTGAACACGTATCTAATTTCACGGGCCGGATAATGAACTCAGTTCGCCCACTCACAAACACGGTTTCATTAGCTGGTGCAGTATTCGTCAGTTTCAGTACGACGGCATACGTAAAGACCTTTCTACATGTATATGTATTAATTAACATGTATACGATAACGTCATACGGAAATTGAGGAATATTGGATGAGTTACCGGACTTTTAAAAAGCTGCTCACGCACCCAAAACACAAGTTCGATCCCGGACTTCAAACACGGCTCACCGACCACCAGGTCTCCGACTAACTCATGGCCGGCCTGGACTTACAAACTGAACATAGCGCTCGACCTCCGTCCGTGTACCGTGTTGGGCAGTCAATGAGCTATGATAGTGAATCGGGAGCCAGGTTTTGGGTGCGAAAGCCGTGTTTTGAAAGTTGGTCTTTTCACATGATAAAAAAGGAAACATATTCGAGAGCGTGACGGACCGACTGCCGCGTTTTGTTTATGCCTTGAAATGAGTCACAATGAACTCCATTTATTTGAGGCCAAAGTAATCCTGATGTATGTTTATACTGTTAGACACATCCTATAGAATAGTTATTTCCATCACCGGTCTATTCTTATGAAATCGATGTCCAATATGGTGCGGGCAATTAACTTTGAATGATGTCATGTTGACAGATTTAAACAAGCCCACCTGCATGAATAGCTTACCAATAACGTCTTTTGAGAACTAGCAAAAACAAAATGGCAGTTGCTGAAGTACACCGTACATGAACAATTCATCAACACGAATAACAATGGTGTTCATTTTCAACCTACATGTGTCTTTGCTGAGGGTAAGAACTGAATATCAACTGATTGGGAGAAACCAAGAGTTCCCAAACTTCCAAGAGTGTGACCGAAATTCTAGCGGAGACTGCAGACCTATCTCGAAGTTATCGATAGTAGCTATTCACCATCAGGTTTTGAATGCCTGTGGGAAAATATATCATTTGTTGTTTAGTTTGATTTTAAACCTGAATGAATCACTGAAAATGCTCCAATTGGTGTGAAGATTACTTGCTATTCGCCTTGGACAACTGACATATTGTTGGTGGCGTGTTTTTAAGCTTCAAAAAGGCCTTTGACAAGGTTCATCATGGTTGACATCTGAACATGATGAATGGTTCAGAGGTTTATAGGGGAAGTAGGTCAGGTCATACATCTCGAACAGAATTCCTTGTACGTATTTTTGTCCAAGTACTGGGACCTCTCCCTTTGAATGATGTTAATAATCTGAACAGTGTTATCGACAACTGAAAACGGTGATGTATTCCAACGATACAGTTTTTATGCTGGTAGTACAACAAGGGAAGTCGAAAATTTCTTAAATGTCTACAGAGATTGCAGAATATGACTACACGAGCTCTCTTGCACTCAAATACATGTAGGTACATGTATACCGGTGTTGATAGCTCTCCAATTTGGGCCGGCTGAAGCTTCATGTGCGTAGA
Organism: Phoronis australis; assembly: GCA_002633005.1. NCBI lineage: Eukaryota > Metazoa > Phoronida > Phoronidae > Phoronis > Phoronis australis. The sequence goes on along the minus strand of NMRA01000230.1, from coordinate 541,524 downwards.
GATTACCACATGTGTTCAGATGTGCACAAGTGACTCCATCGCACGGCACTAGAACATCTTTGTTAAAATACAACCAGTAAATCAAGTTAACAATACACCGTCAACAAGTGACAATGGCAAAATGTATTTTCAAAAATTCCAGTCTCATTTTGGAGTGAAACTATTTCGATTTTGATGTCCGACTGAGTGAGTCCATACGTTCCAGTTTTCTTTGAATCCTGGTAACTGGATAACGCGTAAATGTATAACATTTCATTCATTTGTTGGCAGTATTGTTGTAGACCCTTTTATTCCATATTTCATTTCTTTTCTTGTATCATTTTGTTAGTCAGATTTTATTTCTTATCAGTACTCTAAAGAAGCAATACTGTATTGCAATACTTAATAGGTTTTTATCCTGAATAAGAGTTTTACTACAACTACTAGGTCAGTCATATAACAACAACAACAACAGCAACAGTAACAACAACAGCAACTACCACAACTACTATTAGCACTACCACTACCACCACCACCACCACCACCACCCCAAATACTACTACTGCGAGAGGCTCTTATTTGACTTCCTAATTCATACATTCCACATCTTTGTTACTCAAGCACGATTTCTATTGAAACGTTTGCAGCTTCTGCACCTCTACCTAATTTATTTCACATTTTGTAAAGTGTATTTAAACAGCCCAATAAAAATGTATAATTTTATTGCAAACGTCCTCAGGTGTCTAGGATTTTTCGTTACGCCACGGCTACTGGATTGCAATGGTTTTTCATTTCAGCTTCTCGTGAAGCACCAAGCACTTGCTACACGCTTACAAAATTAGACAGAACTGTTTTAATATACTACAAGAATATTTAGTTGCTTTTTAAGTCAACTCTTTTCACCTCCTGTCTTTTCTAATCTCAAATTGCTCACGACGAGTCCGTGTAGCTCATGACGACTTCCAATTCTCAGTGCAGGACCCATCACCGCAAGTTAGCATGTTTTTGTGGCGCTGTATGATGTATTTAGCTTTCATTCAATTCTTATATTACTTCACGAGACTTTCGAAACAATGGGCACTAATATTGTATAGAGTGTGAAGATTAATGTAATTTATTGTGTTACTTCTCTTGTTTGTACAAACAAGTAAAGACGGTAAATATACATGTAAACAAAATTTGACCAGCAGTCTCATCACTCCGCCCGTAACACCGCGTCACGAGCTTTGCCCAGCTTTCGGTATCTAACTAGTTACAAGGGTTGAGCAGCTAGTGGGTTTCGAAAGCTCTTTAATTATGGCGCTGATACGTGTTTCATTGTTACATTGAACCATTGTTGAAGTTTTACAAAACGTGTCAATGATACGCTAACGGTTTGGAGGCCCGTTAATTTCCGAACGCCTCTGTAGACGAGCAAATAGCAAACATGTAAAACAATAGAACAGAATCAACAAAACCATCACCAATTTATGACGGCTGTCTCCGAGTAATTAACAAAATCGAATAAATATTCAATCCCACTTCACATCAAATGCAAACAATACACAACCTGATACATTTGCATCACATTTCATTGTCGACCTGTATAATAATTGTGGCGCATCTCACATCAATAACCTGTGCAAATGTTCGGCCTACTGTGTGAGTACTACACAAAATACGTGTAGGAGAAACTATGGACACGGGCAAGATTGCAAACCTGGAGTCGGAATCTATGGGTCATCAAGTGCCAGTTTGAACTGTTCACTCGTTTATGTAATCCATAATGAACTCAAGCACAGAAGAGCAGAAAACTATCTTCAGTTCACACTTAGGGGGAGCGGAAATGTCAAAAATATTTTAGATTTCGTGTAAAAATATTAAACTCCGGAGGAAATTATGAATTGTAAACTTTTTATCGTGGGCGTTTGCGAAGGCATATGATCTAGTTTTTAGATTTTCATCAACCCACGTCATAATTCGTTAAAACACTATGATCAACTGAATTATGTAGACTTTCCGCGTATTCACATTAAAATCCAAAAGCGGTGAATTCTTTAGATACATTAAATCATGTGGTTATTTGCAACGCACTATAAAAACTGCACGTTTCGAGTTTTCTGCATCTTAAGATTTTGTTTAAAATCTGCAGTTGTCAGCTAGGAATCTCTTTGTGAGGAATGTGAAAAGATTCCTGACCGGGGACATAGGGCGAAAAGTATGGGAATTGGGGGTATTCGACGGATAGTTGGGGGGTGCTTCCCCAAACATTTTCAAAATTTAAACGCGTTCAATGCGGTAGCCTATTACGGTTTTATAGTTAAATTTGCAGAAATATATGTAACTTTATGTTTTAAGGCCCTTGGCACTCGAATTAAGTTACTAGTAATCCTCGAGAAATCCTACGTCAAACAATAATCCACACAGGAACTGTCGCATAGAAATCTCAAGCTTCAAAAATAATGCTTTCCTAATAACTATATTGAAAAGGAATACCATAGCCAGAATTATTTTGACGATATTATCGATAAGTTTGCGGTTATGACGTCTTGGGGCAGCATGTCTTTACGCCGTTGTAGATACCTGCCATGAAATTCCTTTGGGACTTTAATAAGCAATTGGAAATTCTATGTAGTTACAGCCTTTGATTACATATGTCTATTGCTAAAGTACCACGCGAAGTTCTCTTTGTAATCCTAGTTATCTCCNCGAATTAAGTTACTAGTAATCCTCGAGAAATCCTACGTCAAACAATAATCCACACAGGAACTGTCGCATAGAAATCTCAAGCTTCAAAAATAATGCTTTCCTAATAACTATATTGAAAAGGAATACCATAGCCAGAATTATTTTGACGATATTATCGATAAGTTTGCGGTTATGACGTCTTGGGGCAGCATGTCTTTACGCCGTTGTAGATACCTGCCATGAAATTCCTTTGGGACTTTAATAAGCAATTGGAAATTCTATGTAGTTACAGCCTTTGATAACATATGTCTATTGCTACAGTACCACGCGAAGTTCTCTTTGTAATCCTAGTTATCTCCCATTCCGCTGTCGTTGCTGTCTCTGCACCGTCTTTCCCAAGTACTCGCTACGCAGTGACGAATTTAGAGGGGGTCAAGGGGTCCATGCCCTCCTAAAATTCTCCCAGATTACATTTGACAGTTCGGGGGGCAATCTCTGACGGGCAAAATCCTGTCTAATACTCTGCCCTGCCCCCCCTCCCAACTGAAAATCCTGGATCCGCCCCTGCTACGGATGCTTCCCTGCCAAACTTTTTTTGTTTTCCCCGAACCCTATGTACTGACTATTCGAATTACAAATTAGAGCATTGAAGGAGAGCCAGTGATACCAATCACGTGCATTTCCAAAACTGCGCTTTTTTGTCCAGGAGGAAGTCTTTTCTCCTATTTTCGTCGAAATGCGAGGGCAAGATGTGATTATTTTATGCTATGTTGCTTCTGATGCTCTTAACAGTTCGTCGTATTTAAAACGACACGTAATCAATCAACTGCACTCATGATTTTAAGCCCGAGTCATTCGCGTCGAAGCGAAGCACTTGTACCAAGAAAACGCAGGTCAATTTTTTAATGCCTGTATACCCCACGTGTAGGAAATCGTCTGAAAGCTTCCCTTAGCATGAAAGAAACTGATTTTTACAATCAGAATGCCTGAATTCGTTATGAATTAACGTATTTGTAGAAAGGCTGTCTAACCTACATGCGATCAGAAACTATGTCTTTTTGACAGCGTTTTTACTTGCTGAATGATCTATTCCATTATGGAAACCACTTCCTATAATGAGTCGTACACGGATGGTTAGGTTGAACATAGTGCATTTGTGTTTTCGATTTTTACTGTTGCAATTTGCATTTTAGATAGTGGACATGAAGTAAACTGTTTGAGTGCAACATTTTTTTCTAAAATAATCCGGAAGCTATAACTGACTTAGACTTCACGAAGAAGTTAGATTATCTCCATCCTGCAGGTAATCCCTGAAATAATTAAATGCTTCCGGTTCCGTAAACACAATATATGATACACTGGCGAAAAGATATCGCTATGCATTATTAGCAAGGCACGTAATCCCAATAGCTTATTCGTGGAATTCTTGAGTCTATGGAACTCGGCCAAAGTTTGTATGTAGACTCTTCTGCCACGAATCACAGGAACACACGGGCATTGCGGAGCAGAATGTTGGTTTCATTGATGACACGATGAGTTCACGCGGAGGCACGCGCGTTGGAATGTCTCGTTTTCGAAAATAGTAATTACACCAATATGCTTTAGAGAATTCTACTGCGTGGTTATTTAAGAATCATACCTGGAAACATATATCTAAATCGCAGAATAGCATAGTCAGATGATTAGAAAACTAATTTGAAAATCTGTCATGTAGAGTACACCCGACTTCCTTAGACGACACTTTAATGTCAGATGTACACCTGTAATGTCCATTTCTCTAATGTTAATTTGAACAAGTGTGATTATCTACCGTCATTGTTATCACCTAACGAGCTAAGTATTGCACTTAAGGATTTGTTTGATGTCCTGCTGAAAACGAAGATTTTGATGATAATCATTCATAGCCATTTAGGATCATCCTTTTTCTTCCCGCTGTATACGGAAAGGCCGAAACATTGTTAGCTAAAAACTAGCCGTTGCAACTCTCGTCGAGGCAGATGTGTGTATGTCGTCTCCAAGTGAAGTGCTGCAGGCTGTTGATATTCTAAAAAATTAAATCACTTATCGCATTCATATCTCTGGACTCTTTGGAAGTAGTCGATCCCGTCACAGTAACTAATAACATTTCTTTCGACAAGTGCTAAAGTGATAAATTGCGAGAGTTAAGTAAACCTAGTACCTAATCAATTCTCACCTACTCGCATCATTTCATTTTGCTGCCATTACTTCGCAATTTTTGTGTTGCGTTTCCGAGCTAAAACTAAGAATTTTCACTCACATGCTAAAACAAATTACACAAATTGATGAATCACATTCTCAATTGCCATCAATGAATACACGCTGTTTCAAAGATGTTCATATGATCGGGCAGGGATAAGATTGCTCCAGCTGTGTTCAGAAGCTGGGTTACTAACCCTCCTAAGCGCTACATTTCTGTTTAACATATGCCCCTTGATGAAGAAATTTTATGACCTTGCGCCCCGGAAGCTCAATTTTCAGAGATAAGAGGAGAGCAGGGTTGGCGAATAAGAAACCAGACTTCCCACACGTGCTGACTTTGTTAAGAAATGTGGAAAGTTTTTCCATCGCAGCAGTTCCAAAACATTCCCGGATTGTAAAATAATCACCCTCTATTATGTTCTAATGACTTTCATAAGTATTAAGAGTCCCAAATTAAAAAATGTCGTTAAAAATTACAAGTTCCAAAAACCGATCAGTCGTCTGTTTCCACTTTTTAAAGCCTCTTGTTCTGATTGGCTGAAATATGTAGGTAGACGATTGCCTTCGTTTCCATATGGGTCATAGGAAAATCTAGATCAGAAGGTGCGTTGGTTCACTTTTGATACCATTTTTAAAATCCCGACATTAACTTTTCGGCAGAGGAATTTTTGTAAAATGGCGTGGGAAAGAGAAGTATATACTGCTGATTTCTTTCACCACACCGGGATTTTTTTGTGTTCGTGGGTTTATCTAACTACTACAAGTAAGTTGTGATTTGGACAATTTAAGCAACTTTGCTCGCCAAGGGGTATCTACCCGCACCTACGTGTCTTTTACGGTCGATACCAGCCAACTGGGGCGCTAGCTTATGTTATCGGTCAGATCGAAGCCGTCCTCCGTTGTGCATAAACGGACAACAGTCCGCACTGCTAAAATGAACTCTTGCAGGACTGTTTTCTTTCAGAAAATATGTACTTTTACTAGCTGACATAGCCTGGTGTTTTAATATACGAGTTAGAATGGAGATCATTAAATAAGGCTTGAGATAACGTTAATCCAACTGAATACTCAGAACGTGAATTTTTTAAGAACAAAATAGACATTTTCCATCCCACCAAATCTGTAAAACGGATCCATCAAGTTAATAAATGAAGAGTTACGCTAAAAGAAACCCCAGGTAGCCTGACAAATTTGAACTCTTTTAGCTGCAAAATGTTTCCCCTCTTCATTTGATTTGAAATGGCCCAATGGGTCAGTGTAAATAGATCCGCAAAACAGATACTAGAAGTTACAAAAATTGATTGATTTCAGTCATACAAAACATTGCATGGAAGAAAAGGGAAGTTTGGTAGACAGTAAAAATGTCAAAGCCGATTAAAACAGGTGGATTTTGCTGCAAGAATTACAACCAGTCTCAGATGAGTGGAAACTGACGAAAAATAGTTCACCCTTTAAAAACAACCAGCCAAATGACAAATAGTTTTCCCAAGAAATAACAACACATGCAGAAACCGAGTAGTAGAATAATCGATTCTCGTAGCTCGTATTTAAAAATCTGCACAATACGTAAACGCATCCCGTGCAGCGGCAGTGCCCCCTACTCCCAGGATTAGCTCTAAAATTATGTATTATCAATTAGCCCAATACGTTGATATTCTTTTCAGCGCGACATGTCACGTAAAGCAAGAGATGGAGTTGTTCAGGTCTTCAAGTAGTAAAACGTCTGAACACTAAACGAAATTAAATGACAATTATCATTTATGTGCTTAATGAAAAATTAATGAAAATTGGGAATTGTAGTATATGATTGTTTCATTTGCAAAAACAAAATTAAGCGAACTAGTTGTATGAATCGATAAATCTGCGTCTTTTCACGTTTCAGTGTTCAATGCGAGTAGCGCAATAATTGTTATTACGAGCGTTTACCAAAACCCTGAATACTGTAAAGTGGCTGCGTGAAACGTCACTTATTCTGACTACTGTTTGTTTTTACTCAAATTTAACTTAATAAGTGCACATTATAGTTTTTAGTTCGAAAAACGCAGTTTTGGGATTACTTTTGAATGGCCAGGGATAGCTGTTTAAGTTGTAGCTTTTTTGACCATAGCTATAAAGAACAAAGTCTGCTGTGTTTTTGTGACATATTACAAGTCGGTACATTAAGTAGGCCTACGCTAAAAATACGTCACCTACAGAGAGTGAGATTTAGCTCAGCTGGTAGAGCGCTTCGTTGCGATGGGACAGTTTCAACTTCGATTACGCGCTAGGGCTGATGCGAGAAAAAGATTTTCTCACCGCTAATGTTACTTTAAAAGACATTTACACCCCTGACAAACTTCATGGCAAAAATAACTTTGTTATTTTAGTCCCATATTATTTAATATCTACATGACGAATACCACAATGTTGGCATGCAAAAACACATACGATCAGAATACAAACCAAAAATATGAACAGGTTTAGAAAACTGAACACTGGCAGAATTCGTCTCCACCAAGTCTATGGCTTGTTTGGCATTGACGCAAAGGGATAGCGTCTACATGTTCACGTGCACTAATACTGTATGGCAAATATTTGTTTTGTTTCAGTTTTCGCCGTAGTAGCACTGGCGTCCAGTGAAGAGACCTCAAGTAGTCGAACTAGACGTGACACTTCATTTGAGAGATTCAATCGAGCAATGGGCCGGGTGAGACTGGGTAAACGCCCGCTACACGCTCTACGACTTGGAAAGAGAGGGGACTCGAGCCTTCCTTTAAGAAACTACGTCGAAGACCGCTTTGAATTTGTTTACCCCGAGTCGGAGATCGAGAATGCATACGAACGGCGACAAATAACAAAGCAGCCGAGATTTGGACGCGAACTGGAAGCTGGGCTTGACGAATCAGCGATTATTGAAGACCTATATTCCGTGTATAAAAAACTTCAATTTTTCTTTGACGATGTACAAAGAGACGATGACTTAAGGCAAACGTCTGAACCTCGACTTGGGCGCTCCAAACGCGACGTGAATCAACAGAACCAACCTCAAATGGAAAACAGCAAAGGCGGTGATAAGGCAAACACTCTGCAAAAAGGTATCGAATCGGAGAGATTCAAACGTGGAGATCTAGATTTAACTGAAGATTTTAGGCACTATGGAATTTTAACTCCTCGTCTTGGCTATAAGCTTCGCTCAAACATTCCCGCCCTTGGTCCAGAAAACGAAATGATAGCCAACAAACGAGCAACTGCTTTGATGCGACTTGGCAAACGGTTAAATGACAATCGTGCGATGGGAGTTGCACGTCTTGGAAAACGACCTTTTGAAGTAACAGGAGATACCATTCCCTCGCCAGAAAATCGAGCTCTGCCAGTGATGCGTCTTGGAAGATCTGCGAATAAACAGAAGAGAACGACATCTGACTAGAAAATGACATTCAAATTTGCTGTAACGTGGCAGGTCATACCCATGAAAACACCAAACGCAAGCAAAATGCCATTTGGCGTGAGTCTCAACCAACGACGCGCTTCGATGTATGTTATTAATCGTGCTGATGACATAAGATGGTTCCGAAAAGGACTTTAACTTTCTGTCAACGAACGTTTGATGTTGTGTGATGTGGAGAAGTATGCTATGTTTCGGCTCAAAAAGGATCGAGATTCTGATCTCTAAATTTAACGCGAGGCTTAAATATTGACAAAATGGTTGACACAAATTGCAACCTTTCAAATTCCACACAATGGCTGTTAATTATGACGCGTGTCTTGAGTTACGTTTGGTGTTCTCGAGCCCCGTGAATTACGTCAGGATTGTGGCTTTGTGAAGATGAAAAATATTTGACGTTTCCGCTCCTTGCTTAGAGATTCATTAAAATGGAGAAACTGGTGATCTTGGAAATTATACTTTGTAACCTGAAGAAGGTATGAAATGATAACTATAGGTGGCGTTTTTCCAAAAGATCTCGATCAAATCGACTCAAAAAATGTCTGGTGAAACAACAACTGATTAAATATAGGAACATTGTAAACAGCCGTACAGAGAATGAACTTATCGCGTGCGAAAAACGTTACCGGGAATTTCCAATAGTAAGCATAGGGCATATACTCGAAAAATCACATATATTTGGCCTTTCATATATCCCACATATACTTGTAAGCCCTGGCGTGCGTTCAGTAGACGCTAGGACCTACGCTAGGACCTACGCTAGGACCTAGCTAAAACCTAGTCCAAGTCACGTGTTCTAATTTAAAGTACACGGCAATATCTCACGTAATCTCGCGAAGTCTTGCTTTTTAGCGAGGTCCTAGCGTTACTGAACGGGAGGCTGGTGTACTTTCGGCAATCAGTGGCTTATAAACGGAAAACGTGCCAGCGACATCGGCATGAAAGAAAGATCAGCATGAATAGTAAGGGAGTTTACGGGTACTGAGGGTACCGTAAGTTAAGTTTATTTTGTAAACAATAAGACAAACGTTATCGAAATAAATTTTTTCACGTTTCCCGAAAAAATGCTCTCCTTGACACTCACTGACACTGTTTCATTTGCAAAGTCATACAAACCTTCATTCCGACTCTGAAAGTAGACGAGTGGACCTACGTTCGGAAAAAATTCACAATAGAGCCAGAAGCTATAATTCCAGGTTGCTTGCTGAAAATTTGGATTTGTCTCAAATCAAAATAAATAACAGCTTATTTAGGTCGGTGCTTTTTCATTTTTTCTTTTGATGCCGGTTGTTGTTTTGTGAATGCTTGTATTGAAGCAAAAATAATTAATTTTATAAAAATGTAAGGCAACTTACAACCTGAAAGTAAAAGTTATAAAACATAGGTCCAGGGAGTTTCAAATGAAGCAGATTCTACCCAGAAAATGAATGACATCAAGAAGACTTCTGACGTCATGCAATCGGCTTCAATGATCGTGTCGTAGTGGGTCGGGTTATGGTCTCGAAGCGAAGGAACCCAAGGCCACCTCCATAACTGAACATTCCGATCGGTGACAATTGGTTTGTGTCACACCAATATTCGTCTAACAAGTAAATTGTTTTTGTTGCGTGTTTGTGTACAACCTAGAGAACTTAATAAATATCGTTTTCAAAAACCAATTTGTTTTACATACCATTGTGATTTGTGCTAGTGCCGCAACGCCCGCTTTCTCATTAGTATTTGCGTGTAGCTGATTTAATATTCATTGATTTTATGTTACCTTGTCCAAAGTCACATAGATTGGTTAATGGCTTTTCAATGCATGCTTTGCAAATGCCAGTGGTTCAAATACATACAAAATGCGCGAAAAACGAAATTAATAACAACATTAGTCATAGTAAAACGATTCTCGCTTTCTCTTGATCAGTTTTCAAACAAGATAATTTCATATTCACGTTCACAAGGTAAATTCTTTAGGGACCGATGAAGTAGGTCGCGGATTAAAGTTCAACTGTTGTGTCTGCCACTATGGAGGGCACTTATACTTTTCTTATGTGAATGACTTAAATAAGTTTCATCGTGTCGCTAGTTAAAAGTTACGAAAGCTGCGACATAGCACCCTGACATTAATTATAAGTTCGAAAAATGTATGCAAATTCTTTTGCTGACCGCAGTGCTTACTCAAGTTTCAATGTTTCAAAGCGCGATGAAAATGCTGCAAAACTCATCACAGTATTCAAATTATGAAGTGTTTTAGGGAATGTTTTATCAATGCATTCTTCCGAACCTCCACGGTATTACACGGTGTGTAGCGCCACGCTAATAAAGGACGCAATTTTCTTTGAAAAGTAAACGTTGTCTACGAATTTCCACCGCCGTGTTCTAGTCAGCATACCTGTCGAACTACTGGAGAGGAAAATTTGCAAATTATCTGTTGCTGGCAAATCTCACTCAATGTCACAAATGGTTCTTTGTAATCACACCACTGTTATTTTCTCGTGAAAAATGTAAAGTTTGCCTAGGTATGAATTCCAAATGTAATTCAAAGGTCAGTGTGCGATGATCAAAACAGTTTTCATTTGTTTTTCTTCTATGAATTTATTCCGTTCATAAAATACTTTCTCAAAACATTGTCTCATATGTGTGATGGGCGCTATGTGCATTAAATGAGACAAAACCAATAAATCGAGACATTTTTCTATGAGCCAAAGGATCATGAAATAATCGTGCATCTTATACGAATCTGAGAAAGCGCTGAATATCGATGTTCGCATTTGCCAAAAGCATTTGCAAAGCGAAATTAATGAAAAAACCATCAAGTGATTCTTTTTCCATTGCATCTTTCTGCCTTCGCCAGTTCTTCACAGGCACTTTTTGTGAACAAAACAGTCAAAATTATTTGATTGAAATTCATTTCTGTCGTCCATTTAGGTCTTGATACACTGTATTCGACAGCAATCTTGAACATCGACGATTTTTCACTGAAAGGAGTACAAGATAATTACAAAAATGTGCACACTTACGATCTACAGTACATGTACATGTCCATGTACACCAAACTTAAGGAAAACGCATCACGAAATTTTTGTCTATTCTGAAACTGCAAAGACTGGATGGCTAGGGTCATTGTTACAAAAAGGGATTTTGTGTGTACACCAAACTTAAGGAAAACACATCACAAAAAATGTTGTCTACTCTGAAACTGCAAAGACTTGATGGCTAGGGTCATTGTTACAAAAACGGGTTTTGTGTGTCCTAAACTGCAAATAAACGGACTCGAAATGCGGGTGGCTGGGGGAGGGTGGGATCTAAAATGTATTAACATCCCTCTGGCCACGGGCATGCGCGCACCCAGCCTAAAATATAGGGGTACTCGAAATATCCGGTATGCGGACCTTTTACTGATAAAAATCAACGAGGATCTATGTGCCCCATTCGCCAAAATGGGGGGCTAGTTCGAGCCCCCCGAGCCCCCCTGGGTGCGTCGGGTATGCTAATTATTGTTAGACAGAAGTACAATTGACTAAGACAGACTTATGAGTCAGGCAAATATATATGCAGGCAGACAGACAGAGAGAAAGTTGGATACACCCGTGGTGGTGTACTATAGACAAAATACACGATCGTTGTTATCGTTATGATCGTCATCGTCATCTTCGTCGTCGTCCTCATCTCCACTGATCAATTTATTCATCATCTTCATCTTCAACTTCGAAGTGGTCATCGTCACATCACAGGGATGTGTTCCGTAGACCCAAGACTGACTGGCGAAGCACTTGCTGTTAGAAATAATCGCTTAAGGAAACATTCATACCTCATTGGCCAATCGCTTCTCGCTTTCACGCGAGTTTCTCGCGTTCAATATGAGATGGTTTACGGGTGAATTGTATCACTGGTATCATCCATTGCCAGCATTATTGATCTAAATCTGAGCACGGTGATCGAAGAACAGCAGCTCAGACATCTGTCTAACAATCATGATACCGGCATTTAAAATGTGATGAAACAATATGATTGCAATAAGAAGAAAAACAGATTTCCGTTACTCTGCCATTGATCACGAAGAAATAGTTCCGAGTGAACCTCGTGGCACAATGATTTTGAGCCTTGCCGATGTCTTAGAAAGTACATTTGCAGGGATCGACGTGAAAACAGTGTTACTAGCCAGGGACCATCATTCCAAATTGATAAAGCTGCACTTAGAGGCACTGGTTAGCTAACGAAGTTGAATTTTTCACCAAGAGTTACATGTATATAAGCATTGTTACACTCATCTGACATGAACTTCTCCCGAATGAGCCGGAAACTCAACTCAAAGTCAACGGCGTACATGTACCATTTGCTATTTTCGAATCCACGACTTCAGGTTTGGCCAACCGTGACTCCAATAAACTTTGTACATATGTAGAGCTGGGTAGCAGATGATTTTGATGTTTTGCTGGTAACGAAAATATAACCCTGTCATTGTAAGGAATATCATGAAAAGCATTTTGTGACTGTAAAGACTGAATTTGATTTTCGGAATCCTTTTTCAACCAGCTAAATAAGGCGAATGCAAGTTTGATTTGTCCAGTCTGTGTATCACGTGACCATCTATGCAATCATCATAGTTTGATTCCCTCCCATTCATGATTTAAGTTCATAAAAGTGCTTAAAAACCCCTGCAAAGAATTGCCTGAGATAATTAGTACAATTGTTTAAGTCTGTCTGTGAACAGAGATTTTTCGAACCTGAGCCTTATAGGCAAATGTAGGAGATGGCAGACCAATCTATTTTAAAACCTGTTTTGGTGCCGGTTTTCAAACACTTGTTGTCCTTTGCCTTGCTAATGCACCATCGGGGTCTCACCTGAGTAATAAAAAATTCAACTAAAACACTTACTCATTAAGTCATTAGATGTATCATGGTAGTTCTTGGATGGTTTTTTTCCACAGTTGTCTGTAACTCGCCTTTAACGTTTACGCTTGCCGGTTTAACCGGATTTGAAAGAAGTTGTTACAAACGTTTGAGGGCTAGCGAGTATTATTTCATTGTTGATAATTATATGCAAAAATCGTTGTCGATCTTAATATAATTCGGTTCCCTTTCAAATAAGAAAAGCTAAAGGCAGTGAAGTCGGGGTTCACGGTGTGCACGCCAATTCCGTAGGAACATGCGATTGATGTTGTGCAATCAGAACACGTAAGTTCCTAGAAATACAATGGAAAAAACGTGATAGAATGGCACGTAATGGATTAGTATAGGATGGTATGTCGAACTGTTCTTACCGGTACTATGGCATCTCAACAGGATACATGCTATAACACTTAATGTTTGCGTGATGTTGCCAAACATCATGTAGTTTAACGACGACTGGCACACAAAATGGACGTGAAACATCCCTAGAGATAGCAAATGAAATCATGGCACTGGGATTTAGGAAAGATTGTAAAATGAAAAAATATGTTCCCTTTCTTCAGATTTCCCTTGAGGTATCGAAAACGGAAACAATCACTTGAGAGATTTGTGACTTTGGTTATATAGTTTATATGTCGCAATATTCAATAATTATGCATGCCTTTGGGATTGACATGTTGCGGAAATCGTGCATGATAGGCGCCTTTTTGCAGCAATAACTTTTCATTAACGGAATTAAGTATCATAAACAAATATTAGGTTAAACGTGAAACGGGGAGGAGATCTGCTTTTTTGCTAGCAGACACACATGGGCCGTCTGGGTTGGATTTTCTTCCCTTTATCAACTGCTTTTGGAGATGAAGAGAACGAATGAAGAAAAAAAATAACGAGAGTTTTCTGTAAACAATGTTCGAAAAAGCCTTTATAGCCCCATTTTTCGTGAACGTGTTGCCTCGTAGAACAAATTTTTGACCATGGCCTCAAGACATGATCGTGCTAAGTTTTGTCCTGTCTGCAGACATACAGCCCCACCTATCGGCTACATTGTATCACTAACCATTCTGATGTGCGACAGGTGGCGTTCACATACTTTGCAACATCACTAGACTTTGGAAGCTCGAGATACACTGTACATGAACAAAATAAGCTAACTGAATGCGACGACGCTTAATCGAGATTTACTTAAAGACCCGTAGGACAGCATCATATATATAAGTTCCACTGGCACCCTTTATTAGCATACATGTACATTGTCTACCGTACCTTATACATATGCACAAAGGCATTACAAGAAATCTTTGCTAAATGACAAACTGAAATGTAATCATTTACGTGTTTTAGTATTCAAAACATCACCTTTTTTACAAGCGCACTACTGTTGCTTCTACTCTTCCAAGGCAGCGTCATCGCGTTATTATCTGCCACTTTATTTGAATTAGAATTAGTTGCAATAAATTGTATTGAATTCAACTGATGGGCATATTGTTTTGGCGTGTGAATCTAATTAGCCGTGGCAGACAAGGCCTCATGCACTTAAGATTTTCCGATTCTTTTCAAGCCAGCATAAATATCATTTCGAGTCTGATCAAAATAATACCAATTTTATTTCAGTAAGCGGCCGACAACAAAAACTATTTTTGACAGGAGGCACTAGTATCCCCCCCTAAAAAGAAGAAACATTTCGAAAACAACAAACCCTGATATATTTGCGTTTCTACAATATTTTAAGTTTATAAAAAAAACACCTTCACGGCCAATTTCTTGGTGTGGCACCAGAGATCCAAAAATCAATTTCCTACATGTAAACTGTATTCTGTTAGTTTAAAAACGTGTCATGTTAAAATGTCATTTGATATATAATTTATTTTGCTGTTGAAAATTTGTTTCACGGAGTTTTAATGAAACACAGCGGAAAGAGTGTCTTAAAATTATTTGAGGCAGGTAATGTGTCTCCAGCTCCCTATATGTACCCCAGCGCCTACTGGTGGCTATTCCGCTTCACGTTCACTTATCATCTGTTCTTGATCCTGTCACGGCGTTTTCCTGTTTGCCACGCCGCATACAACATGAAGTTGCACAACAGAAATTCCCTACATACTGATTTAGTGCAACTTTGCACTGATGCGTAGAGCGACATCTATTTACTGAAACAAGAACCAAACTGGTAGGCTTTTAAGAAATTAGCTACAATTGACTTGCTGCGAATGGAAAGGGATTGTATGACTTTTCTTTTTCTTAATCGATGCAGTCAAGATCTCATATGACATTTCAATATTTACACTGTTTAGTAGACTTCCATACATGTTTGATCACTTTGAACAATACATTTAGAATTTTTAATCTCAAATTCCCCTATTTTAGGGAATGCCTTATGCGTATTACATTATATCTCATTCGTCTCAAACTGTTTTTAGTCAAACTTACAGTGTAATCCAGGACTTCGACAGACCCGACAATTAGCTATTGCTTGAGAACAGGCTCTGAAAATTGGCATGTCAAGTGGTGTTATGTCATGCGCAAAACTGGCGTGCGTTCAGTAGACGCTAGGACCTACGCTAGGACTTAGCTAAAACCTAGTCAAAGTCACGTGTTCTCATTTAAAATGCACGACAATATCTCACGTATCCTCGCGAAGTCTTGCTTTTCAAGTTAGCGAGGTCCTAGCATTACTGAACGGAAGGCTGGTCTATGAAAATAATAACGACCAGCCAGTTCTTTGCAAACAAGGAAATCATTTCTGAGAGCAAGCTGAGACGAATTATAGAAAAGTGACTGGTTTAAATCAAACTATCGCTTCTTAAACATCACGCAGGTCCGCTTCAAGTATTGTATATTCTGTCACTGTACCTATACTGTATAGTGACGTCATGTTACTGTCCCGCAGTCGGTCCCCAAGTAGAACATTACGTAAGAGATGCAAGTTCATTACGTGCTACTAATGGCGATGCCAACATTGGCTATTTGTTTTGTAAACAATTCTTGAAAATAAAAGAGCAGCAGTTTAAGCTGGAGGCTTGCTGAGCCCATTGTTCAATACGGCAACACGTCATGTTAAAACATTTATGAACAAGAATGAGTTAGCTAATATTATCTGGCCATACATACAATTATTTTCAGAATTCAAATCAATCCACTTGATAATACACGAAGATAATGGACAATAAAGATGGGAGAGGAAATTCGATAATCTATGCTCGTGAATAACAAAAGATGAGGGTATTCGAAAATTATGCGAGTAGTGTTCCAAAGTCGATAATATTTGTTGTAAAAACATAAACGAGGGAATGTGTAATCAGTCTGTCGGGGAAATTTGAAAATTGGTAGGAAACACTGTCGTTGTGTGGCAACTTTTAATGACTTTAATTACGAGTTCCCGTCATACAAACTCACTGGAAATGTTGTAGTAATTATTAGTGCACCGTTTGGAACAGACATTGTTGGTCGATACTAAATTAAGGGCGAGGTTTTGACTAGACATTCAGCTAAACTCGCCGGGTTCATATAAATTCTCAAACTAACTCTTGTTCTCACCATCTAGTACTCAAGGGACAAATGATTCCTGTAACCAGCTGTGCTTCGGTAAATAATTAAAAACTATAGGTGTGGTCTTCCAGTCCATGCATATCACTCTCGGAACTTCGGTTTGACTTGGACTACAATTGGCTTGTCAAAATAATAATTCAAAACCTGTGTTAAACAATCACGTCACCGACGTGAGGCGGCTTTCACAGCAAGGGCTTAGCTTGATTGTTGTACAGTGTTGGCGTTGTGATTGTCATAACAAACGCTCCAAAACCGGTGTGATATCTAACCCAGATAGTATGGTGACGGTGGTCCGACGCAGGTCCGACAACTCACGTTACGCCTGACGTCGGACCAACGTGATTTTGTCCATCGGATGAACGTGATAACAACGTCGTAACAACGTCACAGTCGGGCCGCTGATGACCCGACAGCCGAATAATAACCGACGACGCAGGTAGGTTCGACGTTGGTAAACAGTGGAGAACATGTTAAGAACAGTCAGGGCCACCCAAGCAATTGATGGCGACAACAATGTTCCGGTTGTACATCAGGATATGCACAGGAAATCATAACTTGACAGATTGCAGTGTGTCATTAAAGGCATTCCTGTGTTCTTTAAATATTTTATTAAAGCATATCATTATCAGAAAAGATGAATACTAGAAATGGTAATGATGAAGTAAAGCATAAACTATTTGCACACAAGAAAACTTTCAAAGATGCAATATCTCATTTTGACCGTGAATATTTAAAATTGTTGCAAGCCTCACATAGTGACATTCATGAGAATTGTAGTAACATTATAATTAGGAAAAACAAATACTTCACCCATGAAGCTTAAGACTTTATAAATACTATGCGCGCACCCGGTGGGAGGGGATCGCGGGTTCAAATGAGCGCCTCATATTTGACAGAATCGGCAAAAGGTCTGCCTTGTAGAAACAAAAACATCGAAAAAGGTACATGAAGAAAGCAAAAATCCACTAAAAAGGCCGGAACAGCAAAAATTCAAGGAATGTAAAATTTATAACTCTGAACGAACCCCTGAATCTCAGTAGAAGGTCCACATTCTCATTCGCCCCATTTTTGCGCGCATGAATACTAGACTCAAAAAATAATGGTGATTACAAAGCTTGAGTTTATACATTAAAGACTACTCTAAACTATGTTTGGAACAAAAAAAAAAATTGATCATTGTTCCATTAGCGTAATAGTTACCAAAGTGAGCTTTTCCAGTAATTACAGTTTCATTGCAGGACATAAAATAGAGAAATATGAGCAAATCGACAAAGTTACAGTAATTATGACTACAACAATTATGCATATGCCAAACATTTTGTAAAATACAACAAAAACATTTTCAAGGATACTTAAACATGGATCCATGGGGCACCATGAAATACACAGAACACGAGATTTAAATCAATAAACTAAAATACAACTATGTTCCTAAATGAATATTGAAGTAGCAAGTAAGTAACCATAAACAGTCCAATGAAAAAATGAATGTTAATCAAGCTATGGAATATAGTGCACTGGGATTTAAAGTAATTTTAGCAACTGCAACAATGCATTTATTACAACTGTCTAAGAATTTACATTGTAATGTATTAGAAAACGTCTCTTAACACAGAGTCTTCATAATAAATCGGGCCCAAACAGAATGTTAACAAAGACCAGCCTGAAACATATCAGTAAGAAATTAAGATGCAATCTGCAAGTTGAATAAAATATGAAATATTTTTAATCAGGCCCATGTTAATATGCACTGCAAAATCAATCTGTATTTTCTTCGTCACTACCAAGTTCTTGGACGTAATCTAAATCTTGCACAGCTTTCCCTGCAAATTGAAAAAATACATGAAAGTAAGGTTTGAATTCAAAACAAAGCAAAGTCATCAAAAACATATGTAGAGATCTTTGGTTTCATATTTAGAAAGTTTAATTTCATGTTTAGCTTGTGATGGAAAACTAATCTTCTATATACTAAGGAATATTCTATAAAAGTTGAAAAAGAATCAGTTTTGTTCATAATGCTAGAAAGACTCGGTGTTCAAAACATTTGCCAATTCATCAGTTTTGAAAGCTATCATTGTTGTTTACGTGTTTGTTGTCTCCTTCATTCTGTCACCGTCTCTGTAGTTTGCAATATCATTTCCCTTCACACAATCCCAACACAATGTTCAACTTCTGCACTTCCCTCATCAGTGAAATTCACAACAGCATACATTCTGAAAAAGACAATGAATAACTATCAATAACATGTTAAAATAGTCATAAGCACGTCCTTTGATTGTTCTTCCACGAACAAGTCTAATTGCTATGGCTGTCCTTAGCCTAGGAATGAAAAATTGATAAACCCTGTATAACCCTGGTAAGCGTTACAAACTTATAAATGCCATCGAAAAAGATAAATAAATAATATTTTTGTTTAGGTTTGTGGTTTTAATGTGTTATGAAAATCAACTTTGCCTCTAAATTTAATTTTTAATGAAGTTGTATTATTAGTTGTCTGAATACAGATAACGAAATTACAAAAAGTCAGCAACAACAATAAAGGCTATCAGTGTTCTCAACAAACTGCTTTGACTTGTCACTACAAAGAGTATAAATTTTGTCATGATGGGTTTGGCTTACTTGTAAAAAGTTTGAAAACCTATGCAATGAATTTGAAGTCACAGTGCACCGATAGATAACTAAATAAATTTCTTAAAGAAATAACGACATTTTGAATTTTTGGAACCCGGTCAATACACATTCCAAGGCTTACAATAACTTCCCACAGTATTTATCGTAATCTATTTTGCCCGGGATACCCCACGAGCTATGTTGCAGAGTAAAACAAGAAGAGGATTGAACTGCCTGAAGGGCTTAAACGGGAGAAGTACAGAACATGAACACAAAACTTGAAAAACCTAACAGGAAATGTATATGAGCAAAGAGAAAGTGGAACCGACACCCGGGATGGGGGGTGGGGGAAAAATGAAGAGAACGAACGTATGTCTTGTAGACGACGAGGTACAGTGTAGGTGGCTGAATGAGAGACCACGTTGAACTGAACAAAGGAAATATGGGCGACCAATCAGAAGTCGCATGAATACAAAAGTAGGCTATTGAGGCTATAAATAGAGATGAGTAATGCAAAATAAACCCTAAGGACTGGTATCAAAATAAAGAGACAGTCACAAGTGTCAAAATAATGACGATAAATGCATCTAACAAGTTAAATTTAATTTGCAGGAACTTTCAAACACATGCATAAATTTTGTAATTCCAGTCGAGTTTGAACTTTCAGCTGTGGAGAACCCTGACTGGATGTTGAAAATATGGACAGCTTAGGTGACACAGAACAGTTTTCACAGGGGTTTGCCTATCAGAACACACGTTAATGCGAGGATCTGTAAATCAACAACTTCATTGCAACTTTCTTTTTTCCGTGTTCGCATGCTTTGAAGCTTAAATTTAGTCAATCAAGCAAATCCACAGAGCTGGATATTTTTACAACTTCTGTTCTAAAAGACTGACTCGGTTTCTCTGATAACAGTCTCATTGTTTTGACCATATTCTGTGTATAGACTGAACATGTCAGTCAGTTAGGTATTTTGCTTAGGAGGTTCTCTTCGAATACGTTGTGGAATAACTAATTGCCACAACATGACAAAAATACACTATCAACGCCGACCAAGTTTGACCGGTCACTCAAACCAAAAACCTGGCGTGCGTTCAGTAACGCTAGGATCTACATGTACGATAGGACATAGCTAAAATCTATTCAAAGTCACGTGTTGTCAGTTGAAATACACGGCAATATCTCGCGTAATCTCGCGAAGTCTTGCGTTTTAGCGAGGTTCTATCGTTACTGAACGGGAGGCTGATCCCTATACAGTGTCAACGACTTAAAAAAATTGTTACACTGTCAATAGAACAGGGGACTGTCATAAAGACACACAGTAACAGTAAGCAGGTAACTCCGCCGGAGTACCAGTAGGTCGACAAAGGGCATTAGATTCTGTATCCCAATATCTAACCACACTTAGCTGTCTCACGTGAGCTTATATTTCAATCTTCTTGAACACTGCACCTCTAGTATACACCATATTAGTAAGTAGGCTAAAGAAAGGAGTAATGTGTACGCCATTACATAGTCATAGATGTCCTGGAACTCAGTCGAAGTTTGTAATGCAATCTCACCAGTGTGTGACACAAACGATCTTCAATCTGGTTCATTCTAATCCCGATCGAAAGTCAAGCTGTAGTCATTCGAAACGATCGATCTGCAACTTAACTTGACGTTTGAAAAACATCAGTCGAAAAAAATCCGTGAAACGATGCCTTAACCGAATGACGTATTTGGATTGGCGGGAACAATTCAGTGCGCATGCTTTTGAGAAAAATGTGGTACTTATGCTGTTTACGTACTTAACAATTAGTTTTCCATAAAATGAATAGCCTCGAAATAATTTCCGACTCTTTGTGGGTTTCCATCGAGTAATTCGAGTTTCCTTCTCAGTACCTTCCAAGTACAGGAAAATAGATTAGCCACAAAACGACACGCATGTCACTGGTGTTAACTTTCTTTCGAAGTATGAAACAAAGCCGGGATTTGGTTTTTTAAATATTGAGAAAAGACGGTTTTTGAAAATTGAATTTGTTGTGTAAAATGAGAGTGACACACGTTTTACATGTAGGCTGCGTGTCAATTTTAAATCACAAGCGGTCGTTTGTATTGCGCTATGATGGGCGCTAGCCTGAAATGTGGGCGCTTAATTGGAAATTCTCAAAAGTTGAGGGAGGACGTTTATAGTAGATCAGTGAGCGCTTATTAAAAAAACACTACGAAGGTAGGGAGTAGGCTTGTGGGTGAGCATAGCCGTTAACCTGAGTGTTTGTGGTAATACGATATTAAAAGACTGCAATGGCAAGAAATGTTATAATACGATTTTGCGAGACAAACTCCATCTAGTAGGGGCGACTTTCTGGATATCGTTACCACCTACATTGTACCCTTTTTAGCCAGTCGAAATAAGTTTGNTAAAGCATCGGGTCTTTTATAACCGCCGGGAATCTTTGAGTTCATTTTCAGATAAACCACTGGCACGTAACCGGGTGCTTAACGGAGCCAAGCCGGTATACTCTTTCATTTAGGACTGTCGTTGTTCTCTTTTGATGTGCAGCTTTGAAGTGGTGCGCGCGTGTGAGTTCACGCACTTGAATCGCTGGAGTAGGCCTACACTTTACATTGGCAACAACTTGTAAAAGAGAAATCATATTCCGCCCACGTAGCCCCTGAACCAAGTAATGGGGTTTGACAGAGGCGGATCCAGGATTTTGAGTGAGGGGGCAGGGCACAGGGATAACCAGAATTTCGCCACACGAGCCCGCCCAGCCTAAATTGTAAGCTTACAGGGGTCTCGAATTTTTGGGTTTGTGGACCTTGTTACTAAAAAATGGTAAACGGGGTATGTTCAAGGCCTATGCATTATGCAATCGCACCCTGAATCCCGTGGGTGCGCGCATTTGCTGCTCAGGAATTCGCACCCCGGACTCCCAAGAGTTTCTGGGAAATTGGGGAGCATGGCCCCCTTGGCCCGCCCTCCCCCCTAAATCCGCCACTGGTTTGAGAATTTTTTGGCAATTGAAAGTAAAGACGTGGCCTTCGTTTGGCAATTAATAGGGTTGTCATTTTCACTCTGGCCGTCTTATGAGATATAAAACGAGACGCACATCTCTAAGTCACGATTGTGTTCCGGAACCGCTTGCGCAAACAAAGGGACCGACCAGTGCCGCAGTGCGATATCAGGGATATAGTCGTGGATATATGGTGCATGTAACAAGGACATCTTACTCGAAAAATAAACATATTTGTCCACCACAAACTTTGGAAAATTGATCGCTTAAGAATTAGTAGAAACACCGCAGCTGCTTTGTGACGTTTTATCACGTGATATGCAGGGGCTCGAAACTTTCTTCGGCAAATCCGGAAATTTTCAAAAGTGGCCAAAATGTTAGCCAATAAAACGCGTCAAACATCGATACTGCAAATCCCATGATCACGCGACTTGCTTACAAGTCACCGGGAGGGCTGATTTCGGATAGTGTTCTCTTGAATTTGGATTTGGCAACAACCATATAACGGTGGGATTAGTTAAGAGTCGCTTTATATTTTCCAGGTATCTGCCGAGAAATGTAAAAACTCAGCTCGCAAACGTTGGAAATTCCAGGTGGCATTTTGCGACTAGATCCGAGCTGACAAAAATCCCAGCTCGCATTTCCAAATTTCAGGCCGCAAATGCGACCTGCAGCTCGTTATGTCGAGCCCTGTTGGTTACCTCGGCTGTCAATCGTTAGCTTTACAACAACATGAGAAAATGGCGGGCTATGGACGATTTTTAGCTTTGTCACGCAAGTGGCGTATCAGCACCTATTTCGTTTCTGCAGTAATGTTTAATAGCCGCGTGCTTCAAGCACATACATGTACATGTACAATAAACACATATCTGGTCGATTTAACCGCGGAGTGTTATTCATATAGTTTGAATACAGGGTAGTATCGTAAAAAAGTCATACACAATAGAAAGATGCACTTCGAAAAGGCGCAACCACAATTTCTGGGATTCACATTTCGAGTACATAAATTTTAAGCACCGATTTGTCTGTTAAACAGACCACCACTCCCTCCATCAGTCATGCCATTTTGATTGCGTAAAGTACTGCCTGTTGAGAATTCGACCAGCACATCGCAGGTGTAAAAAAAATTCTCGAGGAAAATTAAGTGATACCTGCATGTTGGCTACCACCTAGCGGCACGCAGGGAACCAGCGAGGCATGGCATGATATCCGGCATCTCAGTTTCATTGCACATTACAATCTGGCTACTGGCAGTAGATTAATTGAATTTAGAAATTATTGCTCCCTGATTTTGAGAGCCAGACAAGCACTAAGTAGCAGACATGTTTTTGGCGTGGACGAAACTGTTATGATCAGCTCAGCTTCTATTCTGGATAGAGGAACTGCCTCTGGGTATCTTTTGGCATAGTCTACGATGGTGAGAATGTACCGGTTGTCTCTGTCCGTGATTGGCGACACAGCGACACAAGACCAAAAAAATCAACAGCTATACATGTACGCTGGAACGGTTCTTCCATAAGCGGCATCTCACCCAATGGCACTTTAGAGATCCTGCCCTTAGGTGTTGTTCGCTGGCAGATGTCAGACGATCTGCAGAAACGATTTATGTCACTGCCAACTCCTGGCAAATAAAAGCTACTGGCTATTCTATCACTGGTCTTCTTCGCACCAAGGTGCCCACCAACGATTGACTCGTGAGCTAGCGTCATAACCTGTTATCGATATTTGACAGGGACAACTATTTGACGCAATGCTTTGGTGTTATCAGCATACACTCGGTACAGGACCATCTTCTGCTTCTCATACCAGTATTGACCTCTACCACGTGTTCTTGCTGGTTTGTCTTTCTCAACACGTTCCATGAGCTTACGTAGGGAAGGGTCATGTTGTTGCTCGTCCTTCAATTTAGTGACGTCAAGACTTTCCACTCCGGATGGAATCACCGCCAAAGGCTTAATAGGTTTTTCTCTCTACCTACCCCAAGTATTTCTTTGCAAACCCTTTGTCCAACCAACCAGTACAGTGGGCGTCCATGTACTGTTGAGCAGTGGCCAACTTCTCGTCGAAGGTCTTAGGTTTCCTTTCCCTCAGGAATACAGACATCTCAGGATGGCACACTCCCAGAAACTGCTCTCGGATCAGTAAGTCTCTTAGTACATCACAATTCGCCTCGACTTCCGCCACTTGTGTCCATCGGTCAAAGAACCTTTTTAATCTTCCCCCGAATTGTAACACGTTTACACACTTTTCAGGCTTGGACTCTCTTAACTTCCGTCGGAACCCGTCTTCAGTTAGTTCATACCTATGCAGCAGCGCAACCTTTAGTTGGTCATAGTTGGTAAGTTGGTCGGACGGCATGCTGTTTAACATCTGTAGGCCTTTACCTGTCAACAATGGACTGAAGTCTAGAGCCCACTCCGATTTATCTCACTTCTGGCTTGTGGCGAAAGTCTCAAATCGTGCTAGGAAAGCATCCATGTCGTCGACGCGTTAATCGAACCTTAGCAGTTTGGGATGGCTGGTACGTACACCACTGCTTGAAACCCCACCCCTAGGTGTCGCTTTGAGCTCAATCTGGAGTTGCAGTGTCTTCTGCTTCTCAATTTCAATCGCTTGGGCCCGCTATGCTCGTTCTTGCTCGAGCTTATGTTCATACTCGGCTTCCTCTAGCTATCGATGATGAGCACGCTGTGCTTGTTCTCGTGCAAGCTCTGCCTTTTCCAGTTCTTGTTTATGGACACGCTCTTCACGCTCCAAGGCCTGCCGCAAGAGCTCCTCTGCGCACATCCTGAACTCTTCACCCGTATAACCGAATTGTTGCGCTTGCGCAATAGGTTTTTCAAAATCCATTTTAGAGGAAGGGTTTTATTCCCAGAATGCACTTTATTATTTAATATTCATACAGTGATTACTGGATTCAAAACAATACATGTACAACACAATCACGTAAACCTTTATTTAAACTCTACCGGGCTGCCCCCCAAATGTCAGATTGTGCGTAGATGTAAAGTGAATAATCAAATCCAGTAATTAATTTATCATATGATAAGCTCTAATTAGACACGTGGAACCTGTTGTTAATTAAGTAATCAACTACAAAGAAGAGTAACTACATGTACGCTAGCGCCCTCTTTAAAGATTACTTCAATCAATCAACCAAAATAATCAAATGTCTTATCTGCTATCAAAGCTGTGACTCTCCACTTGTTGGGTGACTGTCCTGTTGGTGAATCTTCGAAATACACAAACTGTATTGCGACAGTGTACTTGCTGGTCACCGTCTCTGGTGAAGCAACACTTGCAGGCAATTTCTTCTACCCGCGATTCTTCGTGCTGGTTACAGTCTCTGGCTGGTGACGCAACACTTCAGGTAGTATCTTACTACCCACAATGCAAGTGACAAGCTCTTAGTTAACTTCCTGTTCGTTAACTCTTAC
Source organism: Phoronis australis (assembly GCA_002633005.1). NCBI lineage: Eukaryota > Metazoa > Phoronida > Phoronidae > Phoronis > Phoronis australis. Next base: position 515,769 of record NMRA01000230.1, on the reverse strand, counting down.
CCTTGCCAAGACCCTTTCTAGAATATATTCTACGAGATGGCTCTCTGTCGTACAATTTCTTCGGTACACTGTTGCAAGTCTTTATGCTTCAAGTATTATAGCTCATCTGAATTTCTTTTTTACTTAAACCCACATTATAATATGCTACTTATTTAGTGATTGGTTAATAAAAACCACGTGATCATATCCGATCATACTATTGGCTGTTACAGTTTGTTCTCAGAATTTTCAAGAATCTCTAGAGTACTTTGACCCCAGAACCCAAAGTTGTAAACACCACTTAAAATAGATTTTGTACATGTCGACAAGTTTGATACCATGGTTTATAAGTACATAGTCACAAATTTTGGGCAACTTAAAATGGATCTATTCTTACTACTTACTTAATCAATATTTATTCTGACACCAACATTATTTTCCGAAAGCAAATTTCCTACCGATTCCAAAAATGTGGTCCTGTCAACCAACTATTATTTTGCAAATCTGGCTTGTTTGAGGGCTACCTGAAATCGCGACCAATTTCTCAGTTGCTACACAGCAATGCACAAATTCAACAGGGGGCCACCATCTTGAATAAGAGTGCAGCTACAGTCGAGCATGTGGCTTTTTTATTTTCAGCATGATCACAAACACAAACAAACCACATTCACTGAGCCTACCTGCAATGCCTACCTGAAACTTGGCGACTTTCGAGGTATAGAGGCTGAAGATTTGCCAGATGTAGATTTCGATCTGGGGGACATTAAGAAGTCGGAAGTTAACTTCACCGTCAAGAAAGCCCGATCGGGGTCAGCTCCTGGTCCGAGCGGAATTTCCTACTAGGTCTATAAGGAGTGTCACAAGTTGCTCTGGAAGCTGTTTAAGGTTCTCTGGAGGAAAGGCCTTGTCCCAGCCCAGTGGGGGCGAGAGGAAGGAGTCTACGTCCGGAGAGAAGAAATTCGAAGCAGATTGGCCAGTTTCTACCCTTCACTGCTCAACGTAGAGGGAAAGATCGACTTGGCCATTATATCCGGCAGAATAACTGATTTCATCGACACGTCTTCAGAGAATGGCGGGGTTCCAGGTTTTTCTAGATGCCTGGAGCCTAATTCCACAATTAGTGAACTCATACAACGAGCAAAGAAGGCCAAGAAGAACATGTCTATGGTGTGGCTCGACATGGCAAATGCGTATGGTCCTGTACCGCATTCCCGTGGAAGTCAAAAGCATAGTGAAGTCTTACCACAGCTCCTGCGTGATGCGTTTTACGGTTGGCAACTTCAATACCAAATGGCAACACCTAGAGAAAGGAATTATGACAGGCTGCACTGTTTTATTCATCCTTTTTCTTATGGCAATGAATGTCTTGCTAAAGAGAGCCCAGCCAGAGCGGAGAGGTTGCAAGCTAGATGAAGTCAGACATCCATCTTGCAAAGCTTTTGTTGATGACATTACGATAGTGACAGAGTCACCGGTGGGAGCCAGGACAATTCTTCGTCACCCAGCTCCCTAAATGAGCACGCATGCCATTCAAGGCAGAGAAGTCCAGATCGCTAATCATCAAGAAAGGAATGTTGCTCAAGAGACAGACGTTTTCGATAGCACGTTGCAGAATTCCAACAATCAGTGAACAGCCAGTTAAATGCCTTGGCAAGTACTATGACAGCAGCTTACGAGACACATCGCGAGTTAAAGACGTGTAATCCCAGCTCAAGCTTTGGATTGAGAAGATCGACAAAGATGGAATATCCGGAAGGTTCAAGCTTTGGTGCTATAAAGTTCATCTTGTTCCCGAAGCTTATGTGGCAACTGCTTGTCTACGACGTCACGTCATCCTCGGCAGAAGAAATGGAAAGGACAGCAAGCCGGTTCATTCGAAGGTGGCTTGGACTACCAGAGTCATTCAGCAACGTCGGACTATACTGCAAGTCGTCAAAACTTGTCCTACCAGTTTCCTTGTTGTAGAAGAATACAAAGTTACCAAAGTCCGAGCCCGCATCACTCTGCGAAATACATCTGACCAGGCCATCAGGGGATGCAGTATCCAGCCACGCACCGGAAGGAAGTGGTCCACCGCCTTAGCGATCATCGAAGCAGAGAGTTGACTGAGGCACAGGCAGTACAGGTAAGAGCAGCTAGCCAGTGTAGGCAAGGGCTGAGCTACAATACCGGTAAGCCAGCAAGGGAAAGATCTGAAGACCGGGCAGAGACAGAATAATCAGGAAGGTTAGATCATCAGAGAACGAAGAAAGGTACGCCTGATCAGGGGGCATGGACAAAGTGAGACAAAGTGTTACAAAGGGAAGTTAAGTGGGCTGATTTGTGGAAGATGTATCCTCTTAAATTCAAATTCCTCATCAGATCTGTTTATGGTGTTCATGTATTGCCTACTCCCAGCAACCCTACTACTTGGGGCCTTGCTGACAACCCGAACTGTTTTCAGTGGGGACGCAGATGTACTTTAGGGCACATCCTATCATTTTGCAGCGCGTCTTTGGCATCAGGAAGGTACACTTACCGACACAGCCCCGGACTGAGAGTTTTTGAAAGAAAGAGTGTTGGTTGACGAGATCAAGAGCAAATTGAAGCCCAGAAGCCACCGGATCGAATTCATCAGTTTCATAAGAAGTGGTGATGAGGCGAGTAAAAGGAAGATCCCAGCGCAGAAAAGGTATCCTGCACACAGCCAACGACTAGAGAGTGTCGGCAGACCTTGCCGGTCATCAGTCATTCTTCCCACAGCACATTGTCCAGACGACCCAGCGCCCTGACCTGGTCATTTACTCGGACAGTTCCCACCAATTCATCCTGATCGAACTCACTATCCCCTGGGAGAGTAGGGTGGAAGAGGCACATGCCGCTGAAGAACTTGAAGTATGCAGACCTGAGGAATGTGTGTCATGTTAACGGCTGGAGATGCTGGTTTTTCTGTGAAGGTCGGCTGCCGGGGTTTTCCGGCCAGTTCAGTCATTACCATGGCGAGGTTTCTTGGCGTCTCCGTGTCAGGAAAGAAGACTCTAGCTTCTACGCGACCTAGCCACTGAAGCTGAATAGGCATCTTGTTGGATTTGGATGAAATACCAACAGCATTTCCACCAACATCCGCCAGACAGAGCCTGACCAACACTGTTGTCCCGCCTACTAGAGATGGTCTTGGTTTAGTGACGAAACCATTAAGGACAGTAGGAGACCAAATGATGATGGCAGTTTAGCACAGTTTCATCAAGTGTTTACAGTACGTTCTACCCCAAAATTTTTATTTTTTACGGCCGTAGCCTAACTGTTCAGTGTCACCTTATCGGTTCTGCGCTTAAACTTAGTTTCCGGTTACGCCAGCGACACCTGTTGAAGACAAGTTAACTTACCGCCCTCAGCCATGCACTCCCGCAAAAACCTCTTATGGTTTGAACGGTAGCGATTTTGTAGATGACACTGTTTGAAAACTAGAGAGTGTTTAACCAATGACTAACAGTTATTTGATCCTCACGAGCGCAGAGAAAACAATAACGCCCATTAGCGGGCCGCGCCCTGCCCCCGCTGGGCTCCGGCTAGAATGAAATGTTTACATGAGCACGGCAGTGTATTTTTCTGAATCATAGACAGATTTTTAATTTTCATTTTTCAATTTGCTGCTATTACATGGATTTAATCTTATACAACGACACGACGTTGGACCGACGTCGGACACCACATATGGTTTTTTTGGACAGCGTCGCACCCGCGTCGGCGCAACGTCAAACGTGCCCAACCCTGCGCCAACGTTGGTCCGACGTCAAGACTGAACAATACTCAAAGAAGAACAAATAAGTTGACTTATACACTATGACTCGAAAAAATAAGATCCCAAGTGTCGAATTTAGTTGTAACTGCAAAACATGCATTAAATGCAGTATCTCGTAGACGACAGACCAACGTCGGACCAACGTCAGATAACCGACCGCGACCTACATGTACCAACCTCGAGCCAACGAATGGCGCCGTCGGCCGAACGTAGTGATGCTGTCTGGGAAGTTGATTATTAAGAGTCATTCAAAGCTTTGTTGATAAAGAGACAATTGCGACGGAACACGTTTACAAGAATTTTTAATATGCGATCGATTTCGCGCTGGTGTCAATAATGCAAAAGATTATATAGATTGGTCCAAGAGCAAAAAGCTCTAATAACGTGACTCTTAGGCTCAAGAACAACATGAAACTTTCGTGGGCTCTGTATATTTGGATTCTGGCGTATATCCAAGCCCTTGTTGCGTTTGTTTCTGTTTCTTCAGAAAAAAGTGTGGAGTTTACCAGATATCTAGACAACGCCCGCTTCGTGACCAGCACGAACTCCACGAAAATTTTGGAAGCCAGACGACTTTCCCTGTGTTCTCAACATTGTCTGTTAGAGTATGCTGACCAATGCACGTTTATGAACTACTGTGTCGCCAACAAGACGTGTGTGATCAGTAATGGCGCTGTAGATCCTTACCTGATGGTAACAGCTCCGGCTGTTGGTTGGACTAGCTACCATACGTACGAAATCGGTGAGTTTCTTGAACATCGCTCCTGCAGCTGTTTCAATAACACATGAGGAAAAAGTTTGATACGCAATTAATAATCTTTTGCTCATTCCATGCCAAATGCCGTCGCATGGAGGTCGCAAGGTATTGTTTAATTTGCAAGATCTATGCGACGGGCGTAAACTGGCTGCATGGTTATAGCTTATGGGACATTTTCATTGTTTTCATTTGTTGCGTCTTTTTTGAACATAAAAATGCAGGTTTCATGGATATCGCACCTTAGGCGCACGCCAACTGGTTATCGATAAATGTTTTTCATTATCTTTATTTTAAGAAAGCAAAACAGTGAACAATGGATACGACTTTATATGGCCATGTATGCGACGAGCTTGCGACATAGTTTCCTGTTTTTCTTTACTTTTTAGAAATAACGCCTAATGTACTAACTGGCTCTTGCGGTCGTCTTTATTCTTAAAGCCTTTTTCAATTTCCTTTCTTGAATCGACAAATAGATCAACAAGATTGCATTAACAGTGTTTTACAGCACACATCATTGTCACTACTTGCTTACACAATAGCGTCATCGAAGATACCTCCATACTTGCCAACGACCACCAGTCCATGAAAGCCCCAGGCTACTGCTTGGACGTTATAATGGCACAGGTGCGAGAACGGCAGAAAATATGTTTGGTTCCAATCATAACGCGTTTTCCAACACTTTCATCATGCTATATATCATCGTTACCATAACTGCTCATAACACGCCACTAGTAATCAAGCTGTTGATTAAGTTCTTAAGGCTCAGAAAACATACTAATATATTCCCATCAATTTTTGAAAATTGACGCGGTAGCGTGGCATTTTTTAATCGTACATTTTTCAGAAAATCCACCTAAGATATGATCAAAAGTGGTGTAGGTTGATTTTAAATGAGTGTTCCTGAAACAGCTGCCAAATGGTACCAGTGTGGTAACTTAAGTTACTTATGTCACTCACAGGGTAGGCCATTCAATTTTTAACATGGGTCTTCGTAGACTTATCACAGAGGATAATCCTTCCTAATATCGACAGAAAGCAATACTCTAACTGGCAAAAAGTCACACAGGCGTAGGTAACCCATACCGCGCTCAATCTTACGTATGAGAACCTGTTTGTGGATTTACCTCAGCGTTAACATTAACGGTTTTGGCGGAAGTTTTGAGTTGTTACTGTATATATACGTGCTACAGGGATAATTAAAAAAAACTTGGCTCCGGCGTCAATCGGCCGACAAGCGGCCTCAAGTCTATTGGGGAGTACATGTACCTAGAACCCATGGGTCACGTTAGTCGAATGTCTGTCAATTTAGTTTTTGATTCGTCAGTAGTGGCAATGACCAGACGGTCTCTGATGAGACTGTCCTGTAGGGTCTCGAATTCACACGACGCTGCCAGTTGACGGAGTCTAGTCACGAACTCATCAGCACTTTTGAGGCTTTGGGAGGCAGAGTTAAACTTACAGCGTTCGAACAATACATGTCTTTGGGGAGTAAAATGACCTCGTAGAGCTTTGAGGATGAGCTCAGGATTCCTTTTGCCTACCTCAGACAATGTTGGGAGACTGTTAGTTATTTTTTGGCGATCTGTTCCCATTACTGCACACAGGCCAGCAGGGTTGGGACTGCCATCAGGCTTGGTAAGACTTTGCTGCAGTTCTCTGGCAATGATATAATAATTTCAGGAAGATTCAAATTCCTTCCAATTTTCTGCCATATCCCCCTGAAGCACTAATGGTGATGGTGATGGGATGTGGTAAGTTGCCATGATCGTATTTTTGCACAAAACCGCTGCCATCATGTAGAATGTGCTACTTAACTTAAAACAATATGGAGGTCAATAGGTCTTTATTAACTATAGGAGGCAGCACTATGCAGTACAATACATGTGAAATAACTACAAGAAATAGGAAACCACACAGGGGAGGTTAGTCAAAGTCACCTAATACAATAATCTCTTCCAGGAATTTGGCTATAGCCCTTTGCCACAAATCTCGCCTTGTGATATTTCTCGTGCTATCTTCCTTAATTAATGGCAAACACCCTCCTGCCACCAACAATATCACTGCGTCCCTCAGGCAGTTCGATCAATGTGAATGTATCATTCTCCCTCAATGAGTCACCATTGCGTCATTCCTGGCATTTTCCCAAAATTCTGATTCATTTGAATTCATTGCCTCCTCATACGTTTGAGGAATTCCCGTATGCTTACAAGTCGTTATCGTATGCTTACAAGTCGTTCTGTGAAAAAACCTGTGACCCAATAACATAATTATGCGCTCAAACAAAGCCAAAATGAGCTTTTGCCGATGAATTTTGATTTTGATATTGGCATGACAACTTTTGGCCCACAGGCAAACTCTATGCAGCAAAAAGTACAACTCGCTTGAATTTTGATTTTGAAGTGATAAAGTACTTTAAATGCACATCTGGATTAGTTAGCAACAGCCTACACGCATGAAGCAACAAGGAGTGAAATCAGAACATCTTTTATCTTAGTAATGCCTATTTTTTCAGGAATTGCACGTCTCACATGTGTCGTGATTATGAAACTACACTGAACTTGACAACTGTTGTTGTGTCATTCAAATACATGTACATGTACATGTATGTTACCTCAAATGGTTCATTTTCATCTACTGACCTAGTCATCCCATCAAGTGTGAGTCAGTTCATGAGTTAAATTTGCTTTTTAAGTTGCTTCAATTTTAATCACCATTGACGTTCAAGCTAAAAACGGCCAAACGAGCATCGTATTGACTCAAAGCTCTATTTGACTCGGGCGGCGTCATGTGTAATAAGACAATGTAATTGGCAATATCTTTTCATCCTAAAGTACAGTTTATGTTCTACATATGTAGAAACTGTCTACCGCGTTGACTCTCATCTATTTGTATTATCAATATCACAGCTGTAGTACGCCTATCCATTTCACATTTTAATGTTATTAATCCATCAGTTTTCTATTTGCAAGATTTATCCTAACTCAATGTAATTAAATTAGTGGTGGTGGGAATTTCCATGCCTACCCTAGTGCTCATTGCTTTTGTCCTTACTTCATTACTTTTAGTCTATTCACACACCTGCATGTATATACTTCTTTTTCTCTTGTTAGATAAGCAGGTTAAGTATGAACTATATGAATTGATCAGTTTTTATCTACAGACAAATAATTGTAATTGTCCGGGTGTCTGGAAAACAAAAAGTCCTCGCTGCTCTTCGCCTAGTACGCTCGACCTCACTTTTCTACTACGAAAATGACTCCGAGCTGTGCACTCACGTAATGTTTACTGCACAATGAAGAACTCGTGTTGTGATATCAGAGTTATCGATAATTGAGCAAAGCCTTTTGACTGCTGGTGACATAGAGGTCAATCCAGGACCAGGCACTGGGTTTAGCCAGCTTCGAGGTCTTATTCACAAATATCAACAGTATCAAAACAAAGCGAACAATGAATCTAATCTTTCAAGATTTAAACTTCTCAAGCAATTTATTACAGACAATTACATGGTTATTGCCATATGTGAATCCGGAACACTGTCCGAAGACAACCTCAGTGCACTTATTATTCCGAATAGAACATTGCCTACCACCCTAATGCCGGGAGAGGGTTGATCTTGTTTGTCCACAACTCCATAAGTTACAAAACAATTGATGATAAAATTATGCAATCAATGAATAACTGTTGGATTGAACTTTATGTATACTACAAAAAGGTAAATTATGTTTTTTTTTCTATCGCTCACCCTCACAGACGTGCCATGAAAGGAAAACATATTTCAAAACCCTTTCAGAACAATTGCAAGAACTCTCACAAAACTAATAAAACAACAACGGGTATTTCAACGCCAGAAATAGTACTTGGTACTCAGAAGACAATGAAAACCAAGCCGGTCTCGAATTATTCGATATTCTCCTCACAAATCACTGTATACAACTAATAAACGAGCCGGCACGTTTTGAATGCACTTCTGTAAGGCCTCCCATTGGTAACTCAGACCACCACGTTATAGAAACAACATTCACACTCAACTGTGCATCTAAAGAACCAGACATTATGAAAAAGATCTGGAATTACAACCTCATTAACATGGACAAACTGCGCTCTGACATAACCACATTTAACTGGACTGAAATACTTAACAAAAGTGACATAAATATTCACACTGTCACTCTACAACATACTAGATAATAATATCCCATCAACCCTGAAAACAATAAAAAACAAGAACAAACCATGGTTTAACAATAACATTAAGTATGAAATAAATAAAAGAAATGAACTGTACAGATTGTTCTGAAAATCAAATAACCCGTGCACGTTCAAGTGCTAAAAAAAACATTGCATGGGTGTGGAATAACTAATTAAAAAGACAAAACAAGACTATAAGATGAAAGTTATCTCCAATATCAAAAATGTCTCCAAAATTCTAAGGAATATTGGGAGATAGTAAACAGGTAAAGCAATCATCATACCCCACCATCCACTCAAAGAAATCCAACTCTCCGGCGTCATCCAAAGCTGATGAAAGTAAGTTATTTCTAGACTACTTTACCGCCAAGAGTCACATTGCACAAACAATGAACTTTCCCGAATTCCGAAACAGAACACCAGAACACCTCTCTGACATACAAGCCCAACCATCTGAAGTCAGAAAACTACTAGAAAACACTGACAAAAACAAAAACGACGGTACCAATCTCATAACCGATAAAATGATCAAGATAATAGCAAGAGAGTTTACAATGTACACTTCCTCTGGCAACATTATACAACACAATACTATAATCTGGAAAATTTCCTTCGAACTGCAAGCTTGGCGTTATGATACCAATACACAAAAAGAACTCCAAAACAGACATTGTCAATTATCACCCCATAGCTCTACTTAATACCTTATCCAAAATTTTAGATAAAATCATTTCTCAACACATGTTTGACATCCTCTCTTCACAAAACCTCATATATCGTCGCCAATTTGGATTCATGCCTGGTAACAGCACTACACTGTATGTCCCAACTTTCAGAAATTGTACACGACATCCACCTCTAGTTTGAGCAAGGGTACAACGTGAGATCCGTATTTTAGACATTGCGTCAGCTTTTGATGTCGTTCCCCATGACCTGCTTCTATATAAATTACAATCTTACTGTTTCTCAGGCACCCTCCTCTTACTTTTAAAATCATATGTGGAAAATCGAACTTATAAGGCCCGAATTGAGCGTGTCTTATCACCTTCATCTACGCCAGGTTTCCTAAATGCTGGAGTAGCACAGGGTAGCGTACTAGGCCCCTTACTCTTTTTACTGTACATCAATGATCCTCCAGACACAATAAACTTTAAAACATTCTTATATGCTGATGACAAGGCAATTTTCCACCCATTCTCAAAAGACCATCCCCATGACTCTTTGCAATTGCAAACTGACCTTAACAAACTCTATGACTGGTCTTACAAGTGGAAGTTGAAATTTACACCTGAAAAAAGTGTTGATCTTAATAATACTCATTTCCAAACAAATCCAACGCTGGAATTATCACTCAATGGGGAAGTTATTCCCAATAAATTCACGCACAAACATCTTGGTTTGCTACTCGACCAAAAGCTTACATTTACTCCTCATTGTTGCAAACTCGTTCATAAAGTACAAAAATTATTTAATCCAATTAGAATTGTTTCTCGTCATCTCAACTCTATGCATCTTTAAACTCTATTCAAGTCTTTTGTACTTCCACATCTAGATTACTGTGACATAATCTACCAATCGGCAAACGCTGGCATACTTCTTGAATTAGAAAACCTACAATACCACGCAGCTTTACCCATAACAGGGGCATGCGAAGGGTCCAGCACAATCAAGGTTCTAAATGGTCTCAACTGGAGCAAACTAGCAACCCGTCGTAAACTCCGCCTGTCCATGTACAATGTATACATTCAAAGTATTAACCAACATAAACAATCACTCTAACAAAATTATCTTTGACTCCAACAAAAGACCAAGCACGAGAGCAGGACTGCGGCAAAGTAATATGCACACTACTCCGTCATCCATCAGCCAAGCCTTCAGGAGATAAACGATATTAGCTAGTATTGACAACTGGAATTCCTTACCATTCAAAAAAAACGAAAGCACTTCAATCGCCACTCTCAAAAATAACTTTAAAATGCATACCACTACCCCAGACTTGCCAGTCCCATTGACATCATTCCAACTTCCTCGCAACCATGAAATAACCCTATACAGATCAAGATGCGGTCTATTCCTAAACAACGAGAAATTTAGACATAATTTTAATAATATTTCGCCTCTGTGTTCCTGAGGAGACAGCCAGACATATCCTCATGTTTTCTTTGCTTGTGAGGTATGCAAGGAGCAGAGGGTTAAGCTTTTCCACACTCTCGAACAATACCCCAACGTTTACAAAAATATTCTGAAATTCCGCAATTGTACAACAAAATTATTTTTTATCTATATGGATGTCAAAAACTCAACCCAAATGAAAATAAGATTTATTTGAAATAGTATCAGAATTTCTTTATAACATTAAATCTCTTTGTGTGAGTGGATAGACTTGTATACTTGTAAGAAAATGACTTATTTAGCATACATTTGTAACTATATCATTGTAATCTTAACATCAGTTTTTTATTTATGTATTCGTGTATTATAGTTGTATATAGACTTCTTTGTATTTTTTTTAACTCAGATCTAATGCCTCTTGGCGCTTTCTAGGTTAGGTATATTCATTGTATTCTGAAGATTTCGTAATAAACATTAACAAAAAGTTCCCATAATGTTGTAGCAATAATCAACATTTCCGGCTACATAATCATTTAACTAACTTATGGTTTTCATTCTCTAATAGGCTATCTCATTTGACCACCATCAGTTGCGTCATTTTTCTCATTTGTCTCATTTTTTATTTGACTGGATTCAATCTTAATTTCGCCATTGTTCTCTCCGTTAGTTTCAGGATTCATTCTTGGCAATCTCACCAATTCTTCATCACACTCATTTGGTGTGGCATCTGACAAATCAAAATTATCAAGGAATTTCACTAACCGACTTTTAAGAATTCTGTCACTCTCAGGATCATAAACAAAATATGCGGGACTCCCCCTATCATATCCAACAAAAATACCCCCAATGCTTTGGTGCGGAGAATAGGGGACTGATGTTTCGTGTTTAATACTACGGCGCAACATGAGCTCCTGAAATTCGCTGGATGTAAATTTTGTACATTGTCGCTACGCATACGCTTCACTTTTCCATAGGGTGCACAGTCTGCTATAAAACGTTTTGTGGCCTTGGCTGTGTCTGACTATTGTTTCATAAAATATACCACACTAAAATCGTCAACGAAGGATATTGCATATCTAAATCCACTTTTTGAAATGGGACCAATCGGTCCTGCCAAATCACACTGAACGAATTCTAATGCTTTCTTACTACGGGCATCTGTATTCCTACCCCTAGTGTTAATAATTTTCCCAGAATACAAACTTCACAATCCTCCTTAGCCTTGTCAGTAATTTTTATACCCAAACAACTGTTTATAATCTCAACATGTCATCACTGTTACAATGGCCAAACTTTTGTGCCATCACAGGTCATGCTCTCTGATTTTATTTGCTGTGTCAGAAGCCAATGCGTCAATCGCTAACCTTAAAACTGAAATTATTAAATCTACTTCCATGTTGGTCTTCCTCCTCAGGTGCTTTGTGGGATTTACTCGTGTCTTATAATCTTCTTCGGCAATCCTCGATGTTGTGGGAGCTGTTTTTACATAGACTGCACCATCTTGTTCGCGTCATACAATCTTGTGCCTTATGCCCTTTTCGACCGCATGTCCAACATGCCATTGGCTGGTTCCGTCGGTTGGTCGCCAACCACATTATGTTGTCTTGCATTTTTGTTTTCCTCAAATGACTTTAACTTCATTTTGAAATATCCGAAGATTATCTTTCATTGTTCTGAGACACATAAACGATGAATGTTCCGATTTTTTTCTGGTAATCCCTTCATGGCGATTGCGATTAACAAGCTATCGCTTATGACCTCTTCCGCTGTTCGCAAGTAAGTTGCGGCACGTTCTGGACTGATCAGATTGTCTGTAACAGACTCATTTGCTTGCATTTTTGAGTGCCGTCAGTGCGCTGTGCATCCCAATTATCCTTGGCTTACTGCACCCAGTATAATGTTCTCGCAAAAGTTTGAGTGCCTCACGACCGTCATTTTTCGCGTCTCGGATTATTAAGTTCAAACTTTTGTCGTCCAAGTATTGAACTAGTTCACAGAATTCTTTTTCACTTTTCTCATCATCGACGGTTTCCGCTTCGGATTCAATTATCGCTTTCAGATCTAGCAATTTCAAATGTCCGAGAAACTTATCTTCCCACAGCTTTTACTTTCTCTCATCTCCATCAAAACATAGCCGACTCAGTCTTCCTGAACTTGTACTAACGCTAGTGCTGGAAATGCTGGCCATGCTGGGCCCATAACCTGTTGGTGTGCTAGCATTGAAAGGCATTCTGTTCGGTTAGAAACGTTGAATGCGCGATGCAGTGGGAGAACGCGGTCCAAGCATAATACTAGTCCGATGGAGGATAATATAGTTTTATTACATATTCTTCTACTGATACTACTGAGTCTGTTACAATCCATGCGATCATACACTTATATAGTGACATACGTGAATCATAATAGGATATACAGTACAAACATGTTTACTACAAGTCCTCATGCATGACTGACTTGAGGCTACATTTCATAATACTCAATTCTCTGAACTACTCCTACACACGCAGTTACACAAAAACACTCGGATATGAGATCGTACTCTAACACAAAAACGATGTTTATTGTGAATACCTCGAAGCCTATTGTTTGTAATTGAATTCGGACACAAGATGGCGCCGTGGCGGCTAATTTGTTTTGCAGAGGCATCCCGATATCTCTGTTGTTTCTGGTGGGACATTTGGGATATTTTCTGTGGACAGATCTTTTCGAGGGCTATTGGTGGTGTGTGATTTGTTTTTTTTTCTAGGGTTTACGGTTCTCGAGTTATTCCAAAGTTCCCGATGACTGGTCTTATGCCGTATCTTCGACGTCCCTTGACAGATCTGTCTGAAACTTGGTCATGTGGATAGATTTTTCTCAAGCGCTACAACCATTGTGAAACTCTTTTATCGCCACATTCTCGCGACATTCGATATTTAGCATTTAGTTGACTGCTCATTTATTTTACTAATTTCTAGTTGCAATTTGTTGGCCTGTCATACTTGTTGTAGAGATTGCTTTTGTCGTACGACCGACATAAAATTTATTGCAAAACGTTTATGAAGTCAAGAATTCGAAAAATTGTTTTTGGACGAAACCGGAAGCAAAATGGCGGTGTGATAGCTATTTTTCAAATTATGTTTTCGGAGCTGTAGCTCTTAGACCGAAAATTTCACATTTGATATGTAAACAGATCTTCTCACGCGCTACCTAAGAAATGAATGCGCTACGACTTAGCGTTCTGGATTAATTCGAGACTTTGGTGTTCAAAGTTTCGTCGTCGACTTTAAAATTTTATGTGATTTCTCCAAGTGTCGCTCTTTAGAACGCTTTCATTGTGCACATATATGCATGTACTGTATGTGCACGATAATGTCGTACGAAACTGACGAATATTGTATCGAATGTTTGCTGCAAATCAGCCTGCGGTCTGTTTCTGCGAGATCTCATCTAAAACAGAGGGAAACATTTTTTAATACATATTGGAAATGAGAAAATTTACAACAACACAAAAAGGCAAGAACACCACAGACACGCACACACACACACACACACACACACACACACACGCGCGCGCGCGCGCGTGCCCCACACCTAATCCTCTTGACAACTAAGAAAAACAGTTTCAAATTTACATCATCTTTTTTTACAAATTCTGAATTCAAATCCTTACGAGCACTATACTTTTCACTCATATAATATTTTTGATGAAGTTAAAAAATCTACTTAGAAGTGATCTTTTTGATCCGAACTTTTGGGTATAAAGAAACAGTTTACCCAATAATAAAACAATGTTTTTAAAATTTTCATTTTTATCGATAAAGCCAAAAATAACATTGTTGCAGGAGAGAGTACCGACACACTGGGGATTTGCTTTGTTTAAAATTTCGTAATCAAATTTTGCCCAAAATGAATTTACTGTTTCACATTCCCAAAATAAATGCTTCAAAGTCTCTTTCGATTGTCCACGAAAGAAACAAGAGTAGTCATCCGTAACTTGAATTATTTTTAAAAATGTGTTAGTACTCAAAATTCTCGTCAAGAGTCTGAACTGAAAACACCCAATTCTTGGGTCTTATGTTGTGTTATATAGAAGGGAATAAACATCTTACCATTACGTTCAGTTCTTTGGCCCATTTTGACTCCGTTTTGAGACTTCGGAACTATAATTTGTGTACAAATATATTGACATCCTCTCCCACCACTTTTCAGTTTCATTAAAATGGTTGGCATAACTGGACAATACGCATCAAAACTAACAACACTATAAATGGCACATTTCTATCGGTACTTAAATATCACTTGAATTAGACTAATATACTCCATAAAGTTCGTTTTTGATACCTAAAACTTCCACAGTAAATATTACCGTCTGGGGAAAACAAGTGACCCTTTGTATTGATGTACATGTAGATCGTAACTAATGAAGTGGAAAGGCAATTGCTAGCATTACTGTCTCAACAATGGTTGTTGTTAGTACCCCCAGTTTGGTTTTCTCTGACATTTGCAAAGCTATAGCCTGCAACTCTGGAGAGTAGTTTTAACTTAATTGGTACATGTACATTATACATATTACAAAATGACTAAAAAGGTTAACTTGTGTTTATCTTCACAAAGGGCCACTTCCCAAAGGAACGACAAGTTTCATATTAGTTTTCTTTATTCAATTTTTAATGCTTCTGCCCGCTTGTTTTTTTTTCTTCCCGGGAACGGGTTGACAACATTTCATCTAAGATTTGAGCTTGAAGTACCAAAACAGTGGTAGATTTTGATTGCCAGCTTAACTTAATTGGTTAAGTTCATTGTGAGCCCATCCCTAAACTTACCACATTACGGGTACACTAAACATTTCAGATGTCATTAAAGTTTAATCTTTATTAGAACTCAAACCATAAAATACATGCAAAAGTGCAAAGATGGTGATAACCAAACTGAAGATCTGGAATCTCCGGACAATTTCGATGGCGCTGACTATATAACTATTCTAGCTCTTTGTCAGTAATAAAAAATGAAATGTGGGCACAGCAACTGTTTCCTGGTCAAAAATCTGGTTAAACGAGATTGAAAGAATAGTAAAAATTGAAACCATGTGATATTGTTAACTCTGATCAGCGTTTTAAATGTATATCCACCGAGGATATCAATACGCGCAGTAGTTTATCTTCAATCGTACCCAATGGTTGTACTTTTTTGGATTATTAGTCTATCGATTCTTAAAAATCGAAAACCGTACTTGGTTGTTTTTTTCCAGCTGAATACCGCCGTGGTGTTCGTTTATAACGAAAATTACTGGTAAATGCATCTTGAAAACTCGCCATTATGTAGTCAGAGATGTTTAATGAAGTATATAGTCGGATAATTACATTTACTTGGGTATTGCTCGCATCGGGTAAAGCGGTCATTACAATTGTACCCGATTCCGGCGCCGCGATCTCTTTGATCCCGGTACAAGCCGCTCAGAAGGACGAGCGGTGAAAATTCCCTCATATCTTTAGAAATGCGTGACTTCCTCCTAAGCGTACATGTATTATTAAAGGTATTAAACTAAATTAAATCACCTGTCCAAATTATCGGATGATTACATGTAGCAATGATCCTTTGGGACAATCGCTCAAAGAAATCGGGATCGTCTTTATTTGGACCATAAGTATTCACTATCTTTACAATTCTATCATTTACAGTCATATTGACTAACAGCATATTGTCGTTTCCATCTTGTTTTTTAGTAAAAAAATTCAATTCAAAATCATTATTCAACAAAATAGCCACACCCCTGGAATTAGACTTGTATGAGCTAAAAAAATATTCGTATCCCCACTGTGACCTGATAAATTTCTCATTCTCTGCAGAAAGTGAGTATCTTGCAGACATTAAATTGAGTATGTTTTGTTTAAGAAAGTTAAAAACACCACTTCGTTTTTCTTGGTAACCCAAACCTTGACAGTTTAAAGTCGCAATTTTTATGTGCTCTGAAATAAAACTACTTGAAAGGAACTAATGAGTGGGCCCTCATGATCACTACCAGTTAAACTAAAGGACCTACTGCATAACCTGATAACAGATGTGAGGATTATACATTCACGCACGCACGCACGCACGCGCGCGCGCACGCACGCACGATAACACATAACACGAGGGCTAGTGCTCCCCCCGACTTTAGTTCTCATAGCGTCCCTACGCAAGCCTGTGATAAAATACTAAATACTGTAAATCATACCGCACCCGCCATAGTCTTCAAACGTGCATGAAAAAGAAATCTCGAGCAAAAACACCACAATTGATAAGCCTTTCAAATCTTTCGGGTTCTTCACTTGGTGAATATAATCAGTCTTGTCTTTCAAATAAATGCGTCCGTCTCTGGTCCAGTAACTGTTAATCCGGGGTCCTAGTTCTCTAAGTGCCTTGAAAAGCACGGCTCTCCTCTGCGTAAGACTCTCATTGATGAAAATGCTAGGCCTTTCCGCATCTCCTGATCACAGCGTTCTTGTATTCCGGATAAACTTACGGACATTATATGTTGTGAATTTTACAACAATAGAACGAGGCTTCTGGCATTGGGATCCATTCTATGCGAGATTAAAATATTTCTGAATTTCATTTCCTGGCCTTTTGCCGACTTCAATCTTCCTCTAAAGTTGGTTGCTTTAAACCAGTATTTCCAGCCAAATCTCTGAGTTGTGCGGTGTCCTTGCTCGACTGACGCTTATGTGACGGTGTCTGATTGCTCATTTTGGTGAATACTTACAGTATGGAGAGCTCACTCGCAGCATTCATAGAAGGTGTCCGTCCTCCAGGACAGGTCGAACGGAAGTTGTGAAAGAAAAAGTTGATGCCCTGAAATACCATTCAAATGCCAAGCGCTGCGCCAAAGACGCACCAAAGCACTAACTACAAAAATCACACATATCACAGAGAGCCGGAGGGTGGGCGGGACGGCGTCTCTCTTATTCCAATCCCCCTAACTCAGTCAAGACCCGAAACAGCAAACATCAAACCGGATGTACCGCACATTCCACGAAGAGATAAACGATTAAAATCGTCACACCATTAATTTATAACAGTACTCAGTAATTCTGCTATGCATCACGCTGTCATTTTTCCACTCATGCTTTTGACGTAGTCCTAGATGACGTCATGCATCACAATTGCACTGACGTTCAGCAATGGCATATCTAGCTCAATCAGACCCTCATGAAATAGGAACGGAGCTGTACATATTGTGAAGATATGTACATGGAATTTCCGAGCTTTGCTTATTTTCCTCAGTCTGGTAACTGCTGACGATTTCCGTACTTGAAACAAGGTCCACAGAGCGGTAATAAGTAATAAACTCTTAGTAATTTAA
Organism: Phoronis australis; assembly: GCA_002633005.1. NCBI lineage: Eukaryota > Metazoa > Phoronida > Phoronidae > Phoronis > Phoronis australis. The sequence goes on along the minus strand of NMRA01000230.1, from coordinate 497,628 downwards.
AACGCTTTAAAACTGGCCCAAGTATTATATTATTATCCCTTTCAGGAATGATATCTGAATTTTACTCGACTGTGCCCAAGCCGTGACGTCATGTCTAGCGGTCAAAGCAGGGTTGGTACATAATAAGGCCAAACGTTGATCGTCATCTAAACGAGAACAAGCTTGGAATTTATTTTTGCAAGTCACACGAATAAATGTACATTGTATCTCTGTGTTGTAGAGGACGGGTATTGGAGACCCTGGAGTCAGTGGTCTGCCTGTAGCGCAACTTGTGATGGAGGAACCCGCTCGAGGACCCGCACTTGCGTTCCACCGAAGTATGACGGGAAATCGTGTCAAGGGAACAGCAGTGCCAGTGAAACCTGCAACGAACAGGATTGTTGGGAACTGGTGTTTAAAGGAAGTAAAGGCATTAGGTCGTCTACTCGAGATTTATGGGTTGGCAGCGGTTTCACGTCATCACCTTCTGTGGACATGTTACTTACGAACAATATGTCGTCTGCGCACTACAAGAGCTACATAGTAGAATATTGGTCGAGTTTAAACGTAAAGAAGGTAAGTGTCGTGATATTTCGCTCTGATTCTGCATATAATTGTCACATAATAGGCTACGTTTCGATTAGTTTTTTCGGACCAAAATCTTTAGGGACGGTGTGCTAATGCAGATAAGACTCAGAGAGACATCATCCAATGAGATCAGTCCTCTACATATCTATGAACCTATTTTTGACACACGTACACTGCATTCGTCACTTCACAGCTAAAATCTGCTTTGAAACAAGCTCTGTGCGAATATTGTATTTGTTAAAATTTCGTAACCGATCGAATTCGGCCCTCAGAACTGTACCCCAAGATGTAACTTGTAGTCACCAAATGATCTTTGAGGCCATAGAATCTAACATTTAGGCCAATTATTGTATTAAAACATGCCAACGGAAATATCCACATGTACTGTCCATTGCAAAACCGCCGTGGCCGCTACGAAAATATGTTAAACTTAATCATTACTGATTATTACGGAGGTGTGGTGGGTTAACAGGGATTTTCACACGTTTCTCTGCAGACCATTAGAAATCAATTACATGTACCTACAGAGTAGTTAAAAACCCGTCGACCCTGTCATTAAGTCGAAAACAAACGGACGCAGGGGAGCTACCGGTACCTCTAAGCTCAGAAACATAACGTCGCAATTTCCAGTTTTGTCATATTTTATCAACAGTAAACATAACATTTAATCCCCGGCTTTGGAAATGATCTCCGTCATTATAAAACTTCCATAACAGACCTGTTGAAAATACCCAGATTTTGGATCGATCGAGTAACAACTAAGTTTCCTGATGCAAACGCAGCAGGCCGTTGGATTCAGCGGCCCACACAGTCTGCCTGGCCGTGTGTGTTATCCCAAATTATGCTGCAATAAACATAACTCATGAACTGTGTGCAAGTTGGCTGTCACTAAAAAGACTGGCCTGTAAGAAACGTTATATTGTATGTCTTGTTCGCGAAAAATAAGAACCGTTACTGTAGAACTTTCTTTCAAGGTTATTAGAAATAGGTATTAGTACATCGGCATCATGTGATAAAATTGTGGCTAGAGCCATGTACATGTATATAGGTTTCTAGTCCAATTTCACACTTAATGACCCCTAAATATAGAGCAACAAACTCGAGACAAAAATGAAATGTCGAGTTCAGACTCAAACTTTTAGCCTCGGCAATACTGGGGTCATCAAGTGCTACATTAGACTAGACCGTTCACGTAATGGAATAACACATTTGTACCGTGAGTTCGCCCAAAGTAGAATAAAAAGTGTCAGAAATAATCTCGACTTCGATTTCGAGTAAACTTGATTTGACCCTGGGCCCTGGTTAGTCAGCTTTACACCTTGTGCATCATCAGCTGTCGCTTATCATGTACATACATGTACATGTAGGGTTAACTGAAACTTCCGGCATAGATTATTTGGATTTTTGCAAACAACTTGCCCAATACCTCAGTCGCCATGCTATCAACAATCGTGTTCATTGATTCTAAACGCTCACTCCCAAAGCTAGGCTGAAATTCATTCTATCCATTATGTTTTGTATGCCAGGTTAAATTTGCTTTTTACACTGGCGGCAGCGAAGTGATGAAAGTGGTTTTCAACGGACAAGGCTCTTCCAAAACTAACTTCTTCGCAAAATCTAGACTGCTAGAAGACCCTTGGGACGATCTGTCACCTTCGGCAAGCGTGAACTTCTTTTCAATCGATGGCGGGTAAGGAGTGTTTGGTCCGCTGGGCAACTATCTGACTTTCAAAATTGCCATGCCATATTGAAATTTTCAAACCCTCTAGACGGCGATCTCGTCTTTGGTGGACTCGCTGGTCCCCCACGTGCATAGCCAGCATGCTAGCTACCGACCACCTTGCGGCACGCAGGGAACCAGCGAGAAAATAGTAGTGTTTCTGAGCTTGGAAAGAGCAAGCACATCCGGGTCACGCCATGACAAGCTTACAATCGTCATCTACATGAATTTTGAGTTGCGACATGAAATTTTATGATTTTGATCTGAATATATAAAAGCTGAGAGAGGGAGGGGCAACCGGGAGAGTCTAATTTTGTCAGAAAAATCGTCTTAAAACCTCAAAAACGACTCCTCAGATGCCAGTTCTAAAATCAAGTCAGTAAATTAACTTTTGATGTCTTTTCTCTAATCACGACATGACTTTTACGGCAAATGTAATGTTGAAATGGGGTGGGGAACAAGACATTTGTTTGGATGATGATATTTACACAATTGCCGACCTCATTTACCAATCGACATTTTGTGTGTTCCTTAGCAACCCATACATGTACGGTACTTGGGTACATTTAGATCTTTAATTTCCTTACAACTGCCCTGGCACAAAACGTTTTGATTAAGTTAGCAAAATGTTACAAAGTGGGTTTTTCAATTAACTACCTTCTCCAGCGTGTCAGTTACAAGTACTTACATAGGTTTCGTGTCTAATGTATACATGTATAGGCCTACTAATGAATTAATCTACTTTCACCATTCCTCGTTTCTACTGTTTTACAGTCGAGAGAATAGACGATTCTTTATCAACAAACACTACGGCGGGTGTGACACAGACGCAGGTTGGGTAATTGTCGTTGACGCCTATTATGACCTCGCTTGCTCCAACTGGGACAAAGTGTCGTCATGGCCACAGTTTGCTTACAGCTCAACGGCAACTAGTCTAAATTGGGGCCAGAATTGGGGTACGGAACGCAGCTGGTCAAAGGCTGACCGATGAAGTACATTTTATGATGATTAATGGTTTGCAGACACAAACTAGCGAAAGGCTATCCAGGGGTCGAAGGCTTCGTCCACAGTGGAGGGCTCCGTTAACAACAGCAGCATGGGGTCGAGAAGCCTGATACTCCTCGGAATCCCCGCTGAGAGGCATTTACATGGTGGAAATAACACGTTATAGAATTTGAACAGTCGTGATGGAGAAGTGGACCAAGGCCAATCACTTTTCCACTGAAAAACAGCGC